>VZQC01008182.1:1366500-1385880 GCA_009823505.1 Rhizomys pruinosus
CAGATGGATTAAAGACCTCAACGTGAAACCCCAAACTCTGAAGGTGATAGAAGAAAAAGTTGGCAGCAGACTACAAGACATAGGCGTAGGAAAAGACTTCCTAAATCAGACAGCAGCTGCACAAGAATTAAGGTCGACAATTGACAAATGGGACCTCATTAAACTCAAAAGCTTCTGTACATCAAAAGAAACAATCAAAGAAGTGAAGAGAAATCCCATAGAATGGGAGGAAACCTTCACCACAGAAACATCTGACAAAGCATTGATTTCCAGAATATATAAACTACTCAAAAAACAAAGAAGAAAGAAAACAAATGACCCACTCAATAGATGGAGCAAAGAGCTGAACAGAGACTTCACAAGCGAGGAATTAGAGATGGCTGAGTAACATCTTAAAAAGTGTTCAACATCATTAATAATTAAGGAAATGCAAATTAAAACCACTTTAAGATATCATCTTACTCCAAGAAGACTGGGTAGGATCAAGAAAAGAAATGATACCAAGTGCTGGAGTGGTTGTGGGGAAAAGGGAACGCTCATCCATTGCTGGTGGGAATGTAAACTGGTACAGCCACTATGGAAAACAGTGTGGAGAACCCTTGGAAGAATTGGAATAAACTTGCCACCTGACCCAGCCATACCACTCCTAGGCATGTACCCACAAGTCTCATCTTATCACAGAGATACAAGCACAGCCATATTTATTGTAGCTCTCTTCACAATAGCAAGGAGCTAGAACCAACCCAAGTGCCCCTCAACTGATGAGTGGATAGAGAAATTGTGGTATATCTACACAATGGAGTTCTATGCAGTGGTAAAGAAAGATGACATCATGAACTTTGCAGGTAAATGGCTGGAGCTAGAAGATATCATGCTGAGTGAAGTAACATAGTCCCAGAAAAACAGACGACGAATGGTATCCCTCATCTGTGGATGCTAGCACCAACTACCTAATTGTATGGCAAACTGAACAACCTCAATGTGATCTGAAAACAACTGTGC
Organism: Rhizomys pruinosus; assembly: GCA_009823505.1. Taxonomy (NCBI): domain Eukaryota; kingdom Metazoa; phylum Chordata; class Mammalia; order Rodentia; family Spalacidae; genus Rhizomys; species Rhizomys pruinosus. The sequence continues at coordinate 1,367,503 of VZQC01008182.1, forward strand.
TCTTATATTGTGAATCCCTTAAAATATAATAAATTTAAAAAAGGTACATCTCAAACGGGTCCAAAAAGAATAAACATCAGAACTCAGCACTCTCCTAGAGAAATAAGCTTCATTTGTTTTACTTATTGTAGAGTAACATCCCTATTTCACTTGGAAGTGTTGTTTAGGTAATGCAGAAGAAAAACTCCTATGGGACAGTAGCCAGAATGTTTTGGAAAAGAAACCCTGAAATATCTGTGGAAGGTCTTCATTTTTGACAGCTCAAATTATTTGATTTGGGAGCTAGAGAGCCCCAATTTTTTTTTCAGTCCAAGAAGCAGTCAGAAAAGTGGGTATTAGTAGAGGTGATGAGAAATACCCAGAAGAGGACATTTTGTGGTATAGACCTTGGTGTAATGAGAGAATTGGGCAAATTTGATCCATATATTAGACTTTTTTCATGGACATGAACTTAGACGCTTTATTAGGAAATCAACTGTCCATGAGAGAATATTTTCAGATGCTTGGCAAAATGCCTTGGCCAAGCAAAAATAATTCAAATGTTTTTGGTGACAGCTGATGTGGAATAACTTTTTATAGTACATGTTCTATGATGTGGCACACTTTATGAATTTTCTAAAAAAATAGTGACAGTCTACAGAGGGTTGTGTTTGTGGGCTTTATCTGTAAAAATAAAAGAACTAAGCTCCATGAAAGATTATACACAGAAGTTACAGACGTTATACACAAGGCTCAGTGCTGTTTTCAAGAGGATGAATGGGTTAGAGCGTGGTCAATAATAAGTTTCCAAACTTATACGGCATCAGTTACTAAGCCAAAGAAGTAGTTTTGTGTTATTTGTTGCAGGGTTAGAAAGTCAGAAAGAGATACCTAGTGAGAATTTTCCAAAGACTTTTGCCTGTAATAAAATTCATTTTCCCAGACATAGATGGCTCATCAGTTAAGAGCACTGGATAGCTATGGTTTTCAGCATCCACATGGCCTCTGCAGACATTGTACGTACTTGGTCTCCTTATACACAAGTGTGTACAATAGACATCACATTATATACAAGTGGACCAAGTGTGTACAGTGTCTGCAAAGGCCATATGCACGTAAAACATTCATACACTGGAGATAAAAATAAATGAAATTTCCTCCTTCCCCTCTTTGCTTCCTTCTTTTCAATGTTGTCTAGCTCTGTAGCTCCTGCAGGTCTGGCACTAACCATATTACAGAGGCTTGCCTTGATCTCATGGCAATCCTCGTCCTCCTGAGTGTTGCTACTATAGGTGTGAATCGCCATGCCATGCCAAGCACAATTTTTCATTCATTCCTTTCACAAGTCTTATTTGGGGCAAGAACATTATTTTCCCACATCCATGAGACATAGTTTCTTAACTGCCCTTACTTAGGCTACACATCACTCTTTCAGGTCTCAATTCACATTATTTCTCTGTATTGCTTTCTCCCAATCCATCCAGTGGCCAGGGGAATTCAAACTTTCCTCAGGCTTGATGATTCACTACAAGGAATTAAGAATTCAGAAAAGGCAATTTTATTTATGGCTACAGTTTATTATAGCTACAAGAGAAAATAATTAACCAAAAGCAAAAGCCACATGGAATGAAGTCCATCAGGTGCAGGTGGGGGCTTCCCTGTTTCCTCTTTCAGTGAAGTCACATGAATAACCTTGTTTCTAATGAGATTAATGTGTGACACTTGCAAAGTGTGCAAAAACTGGGGAAACCTACATGATCCTAGGTATGCGATATTATGTATTGGTTCAGTCACTTAGATGTGACGTACTTCAGCTACTCAGACTCCATCTCTGACCAGAGTGGAGGTCTACATAAATCACGTTGTTGTTGTAAACTAGTTGATCGCACACAGCCTAGACAGACATTAGACATACAAAAGTGCTTTTTTTTCCAGACTGAATTAGCTTTATTTGTAAGGTATTTAGAGGACACAAACAAATATTGATATTGCATTAAAAAATCAAATTCTGTACATTCAAATAAAAAAAAATCAGTCAGTGTGACACCAAATTAAACATACAAAAGTGCTTTTTTTTCCATACTGAATTAACTTTATTTGTAAGGTATTTAGAGGACACAAGCAAATATTGATATTGCATTAAAAATCAAATTCTGTACATTCAAGTAAAAAAAATCAGTCAGTGTGACACCAAAAATAGGTACTAAGCAATGTTTCCTTTTAGAGCAAAATATAATCAGTGCTTCATCATAAGTAGATATACAAACATAAAGAAAATGCTAAAATGATGTAAATTCCTGAATCTCAAAGTGACCCAGCAAGTTTCAGGGCGCATCAATTGCCACCAGTGTGAGACTGCCATCTATTCTGTTAAAGGAAACAAACTGTGAGATAAGCAAATAAGTAAACTAAGGTGAAAAGCAAGGAGGCCTTTGATGACTGGAATTTAGTTTTGTGATATTTGGTTATTACATGTAGATTTGTCTATTTTCTTCCTTGAGTAAAGTAACTGGGTATGCAAGAGTTCTAGAATAGTTCCCAGTCATCCTTTATTTTATACTGAGGACCTAAGTTATTTCCATGTTATTATGCCCACTCACTAAGTTAAGATGATTTGTTTTAACAACCATGTTAAGCTCTGATTTGAGGGAAAATAAAACACATAAGCCAAGAATATATACATATGTTTGAAACTCATGTACAACAGGCTGGCCTTGGGCTTCATCCTGCCTCTGCCTTCCAAATGCTGGAATTACAGGCATGTGCTACCATAGCTGCTTTAAGTCAAGAATGTTTAAAGAACTTTTCTGTCTCCTAATTTAAGAAATATTTCCCATCCATCCCATCCCATCCAGTCCATGTCTCTGGCCTTTGTCTAGGCTCTCTTACTGAAAGCATGATTTTCTTTCCTAACCGTCTGCATTTGGGACAGCATTTATCTAAAAGATAAAGGAAAACAGCAATGTAAAGATACTTAGCATTTGGCATGACAGTGAGGGGTAGGAAGAGATTTAAGGATCCATCTTAGAAAGGTATTACATATATTTGCCATATATTTATACTAATCTGATTATGCAATTTCTTGGTCGACATTGTGTTAAGCATATACATCTATTTAACATAAAAATAAGCTGAGGGTAGCTAAACCTAGTTCTTCATAGGACCAGTCACTTTGCATTAGAGTTATATCCTAAGGAGATTTTAACTCCATCTTCCTGTACCTTGTATTATTCAAGAGAGTATCATGTAACTTATCTGCACAGGCAGTTCACTCTTACCAGCAAAGCCAATGTTATGCCCTATTTCAATATGGGAATGCTATAATTCTGTTCTGTTATAGAACAAATAGGAATTACAGAGGTATTTGAGGTGTTGTTTCAGCATAATTGATCCTTTCTCATTTACCAGATGCTATTGTGGGCAGGAAGTATTACACTCAGCAGTGCTTTGATTATTACTGTCTTCCAAGTCACCTGGGGACAAAGTCATGTACTCTGCCTTTGTGTACAGTCTTTTTTTTTTAAATTTAATTTTTATTGATGCTTTGTGCATTTCATACATTTTTTTCCAATTCAGTTCAGGCTTATTTCCCTTTCCCTTCCCCCCCACCCCCACCCTATCCCAGATCATGCATTCTGCCATAACTGTCCTGCATCTTTCTCTCAGTTTTTTTTTTTTTCATTTTTAGCTATAAGTGATAATCCATGAGTACAAGCATCCTTCATGCAAAACCTATCTGCAGGCTGTTGTGCCCAAACACCTACAGCCCCACCATCCAGTGGGGGGTGACAGGTTGTTTGTTCAATCAAGTTGATCAAATGAGTGTCCAGACTACATTGCTGTAGTTTCACCATTCACCCCAATCGCAGCCCTTACATTCTACCACGCCCCCTCTTCCGCAGGTTGTTCCCTAGGCTTAGAAAAGGGGCACAGGTGGATGAGAGGTAAAACAGTCCACTCTCTCTGGAGCTGTTGACTTGGACTCTGGTCAATTCTGGCTGTTTCCTTTCATGGGCTGACAGTTTGTCCAGGAATAACCTTTCGATCCTACTAATGAAGAACAAGCAATTAGATATATAGGTATTTAAGCAGCACTAATAGTTATGGTAGGTTACTTTAGCATAGACACATGTTTGGATATGTTAATCCATGAATTACAATTTTCCCCCCTGTTAAATATGACAGGGTCTTACTGTGGCTTATAACATCTCCTAACCTGTAGAGGATGTAAGCTTGTGGCATCAGCCATGGGTTATTTCTCCAAGGGGAGAGCCAATAGCCAATTAGATTTGGGATATACAGGCACATGGCTGCCTCTGCTGCACAGTATTTCCAGGCAGGTGAGGTGTAGCTGGTGCTGACGGTGGAGTCTTGCTTGACTCAGGGAGACCCATATTTGCTTTATTGGTTTAGTGGCCTTTGGTAACACTCTCTGGCATTCCAGAGGCCATCTGTACACTTGCATGTGTGGTCTCAATACATCCCTCCCATGTTAACGTCAGGTCTTCGGCAGCAGGGTCTTATTGCCTCTCCTCCTGTAGGTATCCCAACTTAGAGGCAAGGAGCCCTTACCTTTTGTGGGGCCTTGGATCCCCTGGCCAACATCCACCTGGTAGAACAATCCATTGCTGATGTCAGAGCTCCTGCATTAATATACTTTGCCTGAGTGCATAGCCCTAGGACTTTAGTATTATATTTGGTTCTGAACAGAGAGTAATCCTTTTCACAGTTCTTATGTCTATTAGTCAATTAAAGAAGACAGTTTTACCGGTTTTATAAGAGATTACCTCTATAATAGTTGTCTCCAATTTACAGTTGGAGAACGACATCATCATCGTCATATTTCTCCTTGTTCTATGGGGGGGATGTGTACAGTCTTATACTGAGACTGGGTTCTACTGTGGGGAGGCCACAGGTATAATTTTAAAGAGATCCTACACCTGTTAAATGTACTAAAGTGTATATAATTATTATGCATTTTCTATCTATCATCAATATTTCTGTCACAGGATACCTATCATCTATACACTTATCTATGTATCTAGCATCTATCCTTATCTATCATCAGTTTGCCAATCACCTATCATCAATCACTTGTCTCATTTTCTATTTATTAGATATTATGTATGTGTTTATGTTTTATGCATCTAACATTTTTTTTTTTTTGTATTTTCAAGACAGGGTTTCCCTGTAGCCCCAGCTGTCCTGGAACTCACTCTGTAGACCAGGATGGCCTTGAACTCACAAAGATCTGCCTGCCTCTGCCTCCCAAGTGCTAGGATTAAAGATGTGTGGCACCACACCTGGCTTTTTTTTTGTTATGTATCTAACATTTATCTATCCTATATTTACTACCATCGTTCTATGTATGTATGCATGTATCTAATTATCTGTCTATCTATCTAACTATCTATCTATCATCATCATCATCATCTATATAAATTCTGATATGTTTGGGTGGGGGGTGATGGAAGTCAATATATATCAACATAAATTGCAATTGCATCCAGAATATTCACAAAGCTTAGAGGTCCATGAGATTCCATAAGTGTGTCCTTCAAGCTTTAGTAGATAGCACTGAGAGTTATTATCGCATAGTTTCTTTCAGTCATCTTCAGTGTAGATTTTTTTGTTTTTGTTGTTTGGAGACAAGGTCTTGTGTATCACAAACTGGACTCAAACTCGCTATATATCTAAGTATGTCTTTGAACTTCTAATCCTCTTACTTTAACCTATTCAGGTGTTGGGATTATAGGCACGTTCCATAAAACTCAGCTTATCCTCAGTATGGATTAAAACAGTTTAGAGGCCTAGGATACCAGCCATTTACTGGTTCTGGATCCTGATTTTACGTGTTTTACTGATGATTTGGCCTGACTCACTTCACTGAAACCTCATCATATTACGAGCTGACTTCCAGCCCTTACCTTCCTCTTGAAAGAGAAGTTCCCCAATTTGTTTATTCTGGTTAATATATGTTTTACTTTTGAACATTGCTTCTAATTAAAGTGAACTCAGTTTATCTCATGATTCTTGACTGGTGTTTCTTCTAAAATGATTTCTGTCTTGTGGGCCAATGTTGTGCATTAATAATTCACGATTAATATTGCTGCTACTATGCATCAAGGGGCTGAGTGTAGCAAGGGTCCATATTTTGTATCCCATGCTGTGGTCAGGATCCTGGTAGTCATATCAAAATAGAATCTACTTCCCATAGAGTTCCTGATTTCAGTGTTTGTCTTGCTGTGGGGTCTCTGGCTCTCCTGAACCCTTTCTGGAGAGGTATCTGCAGTGATGCCCAAGTCCTTCTCCCCCTCAGGGACTCACTTGGACGGAATGAAAACCATCTTCCATCCACATAGGGGAGCTTTGCACTGACTCACTGCTCTTCTCTCTTGCTGTTCTCTTGTGGGTTATTAAGTCTCTTCAAATCTGCCAAACAAGGGGACTAGAGAGTCTCTGTGTTTGTCTATGCCTCGGACTCCAGAGCACATATGTCAAGTTTGCCACTTTTTGATCTGATGAGAGATCTAGGAAACCATTTTCTTTGAGATTTTGAATGTCTCCTAAATTTCGATGTTAAGTATTAGTCCCTGGGATGATGTTCACAGAGTGTGTGTAGCCTTTAAGAGGAGCATTTGCAGGATGTCCTTAACTCATTGAGAGTATGCCTTTGAAGGGGCAGTGAGCACTGCCTCCCATCTTCCTGCTTTGTTTCCTGGCTTGTAACGAAAACAGGTTTTGCTCAACCATGTACTTTTTAAACTTTAATTAATTTTATTTTATGTGAATTTCAGCTCAATTTTTAAATTTATTTATTTATTGAATGTTTTGCTTATATGCACATGTACCCTTGTTGCACAATGCCCAGGAAGATCTATCACTTTGAACTGTTCTTAAGAACAATTGCTGCCATGCGTGTGCTAAACACTTAGTTCAGATACTCTGTAAGAGCAGCTAGTGCTCTTAACTGATGAATCATCTCTCCATCCCCCAGCTCAATAATTTTAATGAAATATGTTTTAATAATTTCATACATGTAAACAATGTATCTTGATCATAGTTACCCTCAACTTTCCACTCCCCCTAAGCATCCTGGACACATCTACCTACCTCCTTTGTGTCCTTGTTTTTTGAAACCCATTGTGCCCAATTAGAGCTGTCAGTTGGAACATTGATGATCCTGTTGGGTGGATCCTGTGCTGGTCTTGTGCAGGGTACCATAGCTACAAAGAGGTCAGGAATGTCCGGAAGGAAGCATTGCACAGCACTCCTCCCCGTTCTCTGGCTCTTACACTTTTCCACCTGCTCTTCCGCAATGGTCCCAGAGCCGTGGCTACGGCAGGTTGTAGATACTGAAGTTCCATTTAGGACTGAGCACTCAGTAGTCACTTATTAGCACTTTGACTAGCTATGAGTCTGTATTCAGTGCTGACCACTGCAGAGAGAAACTTCTCTGGCCCATGCTGAGGGCAGCACTAATCTATGGGTACAAGCATAAATATTTAGAATGTAGTGTGATATGTCCTTCAGCAAAACAACCCCCATAGGGTCCCTCTAGGGCCTATGACCTCACAACATGGGTTTTTGAGGAGATTTACAGTATCAGGCATGGATTCTCTCCTGTGGAGCAGACCTTAAATCCAACCTAAAAGCAATTGGTTACTCCCATAACCCTTGCACCACTGCAGCAGCAGTGAGTATGTCTTGCCTGTCAGGTTGGCATAGTAGCATGCAGGTTCATTGATGAGTATATGTCATTTATGGCTTTTTTCTCCCAGTGTTCTGTGTAGTACTTTCTGACATTAAGAAACTAGCCATCGGGGAGGAAGTCTTCAGGTAGTTTCAGCTTGATTTCTCTATGACCCACAAACAAAGTACTCTAGTTTGTTTTCTATTGCTATAACAAAAACACTGATCAAAACCAACTTTGGGAAGAAAGGTTTTGTTTCATCTTATACTTTCAAGTGACAGTATATTACTGAGGGAAGCCAAGGCAACAACTTAGACAGGGCAGGAACCTGGAGGCAGGAAATGAAGTATAGACCATAGAAGAATATTGCATATTGGCTTGCTTTCTTAGCCTGTGCTTAGCCTGTTCTCTTATACAATTCAGTACCACTTGCCCAGAGTGGCACTCCCCCCCACAGTGGGATGGGCCCTCTCACATCACTCAGTGATAAAAAGAAAATGTCCCATAAGCCAGTCTGATAGAGGGAAGCTCAAACTGAGGTTCAGTTCATCCAGGCGTGTCAAGTTGATGACTGAAGCTATCCAGCACAATTGACCCCTTGTCAACCGGACACACAAAAATACCACTCCTAAACCATAGCCTTTCCACTTTGTCCTCAAGGTTTTATGTTAATACAGAAATCACAATATAAAACATAATTCAACTTTAAAAGTCCCACAGTCTTTAAGAAGTCCAATGTGTTAAAAGTCCAAGTTCTCTTTAGAAGTTTAAAATCTTTTTACTGTGGGCTCTTGCAAAATCCAAAATAAGTTATATATTGTCTTATTTTAAGAGGGAACAACCAAAGCACATTTAAGCAAAGCTGAAGTCCAGCAGAATAGACATCAATGTTCTGGGCTTCAAAGGGCACCTCCACTTCTCTGGCTCTGCCATCTGCAGCACAGGCAGCCTGTCCCATAGTCTCAGGCCGACTACACCGTACTTGCCACTGTTCTCGGTGCTCATCACACAGTCCTGCCATCTGTAATATACTGGGGTCTTAACTTCAACCAAGGCTATGCCTGCACCATCGGCCTCACTTGGCCTCTCAGAGTGCTAAGCCTTAGCTTCTTTCCATGACCCCTTCATGCTTTCAAAACCAGTAGCATGTGGGAAACTATTACACCTGACCAAGTTCTGCTTCCAGCTTTAGATGCAGCTTTGGCTCCCCCTAGACTATAACCTCTGTGCTGACCCTGAGGAAACCAGCTCCAGAAGATTTTGCCACAGTGATTCAGGTCTCCTGTTGTAGCTGATTGTTCAAGCCCCCGCAGACCAGCATCAGTTGTCATAGTAAGGCAAACATTTCACTTCAGTGGTGCTGGTCTCTTGTTAATCACTGCTGATCCTTCAGCCTCAGCTAACCAGAAACCACAGATTCTTGATTCCAATACCTATCATACAAACAGCCCTGATGGAATCTTTGCTTCCATTTAAAGTTTCAGAAGCCAGGCCCCCACCATCTCCATTTTTCTTAGCACTATTATTTAGGTTCCTACAAAAATTATCCCTAAGCTCAGAGCCCTCATTGTCTTTTCTAGCCCAAAGTTCCAAACACTTAGACAGCTCCTGCCCCACAAACATGGTCAGGTCCATCCAAACAATACTCTGTTCTTTGCAGCAACTTCTGTTCTCAGCTGCTTCTCTATTGGTGCAACAAAAATGCTGATCAAAAGCAACGTGGTGAGGAAAGGGTTTATTTGGCTTACACGCTCTGATCACAGTTCATCTTGGAAGAGAGCCAGGGTATGAACTCCGGGCAGGAACCTGGAGGCAGAAGCTGAAACACAGGCCTCATGCTGGTCACTGGCTTGCTTTCCTGGCCTGTGTTCAACCTGCTTTCTTCTATAACTAATAGGACCACCTGCCTGGGGTGACACCACCCACAGTGGCCTGGGCCCTCCCAAATCAATTAATGCTCAAGAAAATCTCACAAACACAGGCCCACAGGCCAGTCTGATAGAAGAAATTCCCCAATTGAGTGTCTTTCATTTTTGGTGTGTCAAGTTGACAACTGAAGCTACCCAGCACATGAAGTGTGTTGTCTTCAGGGGCAGCCTTACCATGGACTTCTTGTGGCAAGTCATATGTCTTTTGCATGATGTTTTCCCTTGCCTTATAGGCCCAAAACAATGGGGCCAATGCAATGTGGTCTGAAATCTCCAAGACTGGGAGCCAAAATAAGTCTTTTCTCTTTATAACTTTATAACTCTAAGTGATGGGACATTGACTTTAACACAGGCTTAAGTATCTTTTGCAGTTGGGCCAAGATCCAATGTGCAAGTTCAGATTATTTTCCTCTTTCACTCTTCAGTCTTCTTAACATTCCTCCTGATTCCCGACCATCTTAGAAAAAGAAATAGATGCACCTGAGCTCTCTCCCAAGGCCATCACACTCTGCTTTTATGGTATAAAAACTTTCTGTATGTTGGTGTTTGAAATCCCTTAGGAGCTTAGGCAGGTTGGAGCTAGTAGTATCTGTTGGAACAGTCCAAGTAGCTGGGTCCTGAAGGCTTGTCATTTTATAAGACAATGCCCATGAAAGAGTTTTTTTTTTTTTTAAAGACTATTATATCCAGCTTGTTTTTATTCTGTAGTCAAGGAAGGGGAGCTGAGGAACAAATATTGACTTCCTTGTAACCTGATTCTCAGATACTAACATTTATAACATAATGAATTTAGAAATTTTAGATGTTATTGCATTTGAAAGAAAGAGAAAAAGATCCAGATTTCTTCCAGGTCTCTTGGAGATGTCAGATGGAAAGTTTATTTAATATTGTCTTGTCTCAACCTCAGTTGCTGTGATTCTTCAGTGTGCCAATTATGAACTAATCTGTAAACCAATCCTCCAAAGATAAGTAGATTTCAGTCATCTTCATTTTTATCATTGCAAATTTATAGTTTAGAGGAGGAAAGTGCTGGATTCAGAGGTCCCAGTCATGTCAGTCTCTACTATTTAATTTCATGACTTGCTTTCTATAACCATGTTAACCAGAAATGTGTTTCTGAATCTAGGGATTTCTCCCATGGAAACTGGGGTAATGTGAAATTTTATCTTTGCTTTTCAATACACGCACAAAATTTTGGGTTGACATATCCATTGCATTCTGTTTCTAACAAGTTTAGGTGCAACAAGGACTTAATATCATTGTAGGGTTAGTATTAGAATCCTTGGGCATGCTTTAGAAAGTTGGCATCTAGAAAATTATTCACCTGACTCAGGTGTTTAAAAAAAGGTGTTTGGGCCTAAATAACATTCTGTAGCACCAATTGATGGTTCCAAATAATAACTGCAATTTTCACATTTGATTTCAAGATTTTCTGTGAAAAATATATAGCCCATGTTTGTCTTGGTCAGAGTGTCCTGCAGAATAGTTTACAGAGTTTTCAACAGTGTGTATTGCCTAGTGCTTAGACATTTTAATAAAAGACAGTGATATGTTATACGATACAAGCTTATTATTATTTGTCCATTTCCTAACACACACTCCTCTCTAGTGAAAACTTCATAAATGTCTGCAGAGTTGGATTAGAACCTCATACTTACCAAATGCCACAGTCTGGATGCTTTCTGCATTCACTTATCACATGCCACATAAAACTATCCTTTAAATATATAACATTATTATTTCCACCCAATGGCAAAAAAATTAGAGGCAGAGAGATTAAAATAATTTTTCCAAGTTATATAGCTAATAAATGGCAGATCTGGGATTCCAACCCATTTTCTGGATATAGAGCCCTCATGGATCCCCTTATTCTGATCTGCTGCTCTTCCTGTTAGTCTTGGGGTCCTTCCTATTCACATAAGAAAACAAAGAGTGTATGCTGTTGGTAGAGATAGAGATCCTTAGTAGACACAGGGTAGACCAAAGTCTTCCAAAGCAGGGTCTATTGTCAACTGAAGTCACAGGTATTTCTCTGACAAGTAAAGCTCCATCCTGTTCACATAAGCCTCACAATCCACTCTTAATTATTGGTTAAATGCATGCAGGTTTTCATTAGTATTGTCACATTAAAATGGCACATTTGGCTCCATCTACCATGCAACCATTACCTTCTCATTCTATTGAAAAGATATCTTGTTTGTCAATAGCCTTGTGGACCGTGGAGTTATACCAAGGCTTTCTAGGGACAACCTAGATTCCAGGGTCCTGAGCAAAAAATACCCCATAGCTGGGGGCTAATAATGCAATTAATATATCATAAAAAGAAGACTTCATCAGGATAGACAGGGGCTAGATGACTGAGTGAGTAGGGATAGAGGTAGGACTATAAGAGACAGGAGACAGAAAAGAGTCAAACATGCATGTATGTTGAAATAATAAACTGAGAAATAGAAGAAACAGAAAAAAGGAGAAAAATACCAAACACAATAAGCTTCTGGATGAGGTAAACTGTGTTGATTGGGGAGCTAGAAGGAAGGTTACATAGCGAGGGGCAGAGTTCAGTACCATTCCCACTCACTCTGTTTAGTGTAGTCTTTTTTTACATATCCCATCTGATGTGCAGTGTGGGAGCTACCAACTAAGTATCAATACCAATGAATACGACTCTTTTTTTTTTATTTTTATTTATTTCTGTATGTGTATCAATGTACTGTCTGCATGCAGGTCTGTGCACCCGTGTCGTGCAATGCCGCGGAGGTCAGAAGAGGGTCTCGGATTCCCCTGGAGCTGGAGTTCTCCTGCAATTGGAGTTTCAGACGGATCTCGGCCGCCATGTGGGTGCTGGGGATCGAACCTGGGTCCTCTGCAAGAGCGGTCGGCGCTCTTAACCGCTAGGCCATCTCTCCAGCCCCTGAATACGACTCTTTAAGTGAATCCTTGTTCCATCATATTTGACATCATCCCTCAAATATTCCACTGATAATTCCAGTTATATAGTTATAAAATCACTCAAAATGACGTTATTATATTTTACACTTTCATGAAAGTATCAGATACCATCATCTGTCTAATCAAAGTTACAAGCCTTTACTCATTTATTCACTGCTCAGGAAACATGTATTGAGTGCCTGGGTCAAATGTATAAATACTTGAAGCAAGAGGCATACTGAGAAGTTATAGCTCTGCTATGAAAAAGCAGCTTCGTCAATTTTTTTTAAAGCACTTGTTATGAACTGCAGAACTATTTAAGAAATAACTTCGCGTTCATTTAAATCTAGCTCTTGAATCTGTACAAAGACTATCCTTGCACAATTTCTGGATCTGTTTTCTCCTACTCTAGGCCAAAGTTCTTCTTTGCTTTTCTATTTATAACGAAAGTGGCATATTTATGTCTAGATTCCATCCTTACATCTAGGACAGATTCAAAGGGGGGATTTTTCTGATGCAGGATCCTGATTAGCCAAGTGTGTGAGAACATTGAAATGCAGAATGGAAACAAATGAGAAGTAAGAACTGAAGACACCATTTGAAGAACAGGATCATGCACAGAGCTGCAGGCAAGAGGCTAGTCAGCTGTTCCTTATGTATTTGGGAATTAATCTTATATTAGATACATGGTTTGCAAATATTTCTTCCCAAACATAGATTGTCCTTTTACTATGTGTGTTTTCTTTCTTTATTAAAAGATTTATTTATTTCTATTTTATACATGTGAGTGTTTTGCCTGTGTGTACGCCACTTCTTTCATGTCAAGCACTGCTCACAGAAGCCAGAAGAAGGTTTTGGATCCCCTGGAGTTACAGATGATCGTTAGCTACCATGTGCTGGGTGCTGGGAACTGAATCTAGGTCTTCTGTAAGAGCAGCCAGAGTTCTTAACCACTGACCCAACTGTCTAGCCTGCTGTATTGTTTCTTTTGGTATGTAGGAGCTTTTAATTTTTATTTTTTTAAATTTATTTTTGTATGTGTATGAATGTACTGTCTGCATGTAGGTTTGTGCACCCATGTCGTGCAATGCTGCGGAGGTCAGAAGAGGGCGTTGGATTCCCCTGGAACTGGAGTTAAAGACGGCTCTCAGCTTGCCAGGGGTGCTGGGGATCGAACCCGAGGTCCCTCTGCAAGAGCAGCGGTCGGCGTCTTAAACCGCTAGGCCATCTCTCCAGCCCCAGGATCTTTTTATTTAGTAAAGGTTCTCTAAGAGGCAGAACTGATGGAGTGAAAAAACTATTTATAGGGATTTATTAGATTGGCTTACTGGAAATAGCAGGGTAGTCCAACAAAGGTCATCTGGTATTAGAGAAGCTGGGAATCCAGGAGTTGCTCAGTCCATGAGCTGATGCCCTCAGCATCCAGTCTGTCACTGAAGGCTTGGAGAATTCCCGGAGAGCTGAGTGCTGATCGCTGATCGCTGATCTTCAGGCTACATTGGAAGCTGGAAGAAGCAAGTTTTTTTTTTTTGTTTTTTTTTTAAGAAGCAAGTTTTAACATCAGTGACGGAATGCAGCAGCTACAAGATAAATGGATTTGTCAACAAGAGTGAAGGCAAGCAGGCTAACAGCAAAATTTCCTTCTTCATGTCCTATCTCAACAGTCACCAGAAGGTGCTGCCACATTTAGGGTGGGTCTTTCAGCTTCAAATAAAATGACCAAGAAAGCCTATGACAAGAGTGCCCAGAGGGTTGCATTTTAGCTGATTCAGAGTCAGTCAAATTGACAACCAAAATTTGCCATCACAGTATACTTATTTTTAAATCTTAACTCTTCTGCTGTGTTTTTGAGATAAAATTTAAACAATAACTGTCCTCACCAATGTTGCATAGTCAATACCCTTACCACTGTCCAGGTTTTTTTTTTCTAGGAGTTTTACAGTTTCAGGCCTTTTGTTTAAATCATTCACCTATTTTGGGTTGACTTCCTATAGCCTCTGAGATACTGGTCAGTTTCATTCTTTATGGTTTTCTGGTTTTCTGGGTATCACTTACTGCAGACATTCTCCATTCCCCTTGAAATTTTTTACCACCTTTGCTCAAAATCAATTGACTATAGATTAATGGCTTTATTGTTGTGGTGTGTGTGTGTGTGTGTGTGTGTGTGTGTGTGTTTGTGAGCATGAGTGTGTGTAGAGTAGAGGTCACCATCAGGTATCCTCCTGAACTGGCCTCCACCTTATTTTTTGAGAAAGGGTTTCTCATTGAACCTGGAGCTCATTGATTTAGTTAGACTGGTGAGCCAGGGAGCCCTGAGGATTTTCCTGTCTCTAATGCTTTGCACTGGGATAAAGCATCTGCCACTGTGCCTGGATCTTTTTCTTTCCCCACATGGGTGCTGGAGTTCAAACTCATATATTCATGTTTCCAGAAAGAATGTTTTAAACTGTACCATCTTCCCATCACTGCCCTTTATTTAAAAAATTTCTTTGTAGGCTGGAGTAGTGGCTAGGTGTTTTTAATTTTTTTTTAAATTTTTATTTATTTCTAATGTGTGTATCAGTGTAACTGTCTGCTGCAGGTCTGTGGCACTACCGTGTCTGCAATGCCCGCGAGGTCAGAAGANAATTTTTATTTATTTCTATATGTGTATCAGTGTACTGTCTGCATGCAGGTCTGTGCACCCGTGTCGTGCAATGCCGCGGAGGTCAGAAGAGGGTCTCGGATTCCCCTGGAGCTGGAGTTCTCCTGGAATTGGAGTTTCAGACGGCTCTCGGCCGCCATGTGGGTGCTGGGGATCGAACCCGGGTCCTCTGTAAGAGCGGTCGGCACTCTTAACCGCTAGGCCATCTCTCCAGCCCCAGAGATGGCTAGGTGTTTAAGAGCAGTGGCTGCTCTTGCAGAGGGCCCAGATTTGATTCCCAGCACCCACACATGGTGGCTAACTACCATCTGTAATGCCAGTTCCAGAGGATCTGATGCCATTTTCTGGCCTCCACGGGCATCGCACAACACCATGGTTGTATTCCATACATGCAGGCATAACACTAATATGCATAAAATAATAAACAAATATTTCTTTGCATTGTTCGTATTACAGGGTACTGTGTTGCATAGAATATGTTTCTGTATTTTATTATATGTTGATCATGTTCTCCTCCATGATGCCCTTTCCCCCACTCCTTCCTAGTAGTCCTCTTTGTCTCCTTAGTGCTCTTTCTGTTTCATTGTCATATATAAGTACATGATTTTTTTTTTTGTATCATGGAAAATCTAGGAAGTACGGACATTTGGTTTTTGAGACTGGCTCAATTTGATTAATGTGATTATCTCCACTTGCCTTCATTTTTTTTTTGCAAACAACATAACTTCATCATTTATGACTGAAAAAGTTTTATTGGGCATATGTAGCATATTTTCATTAACAATCTTTTGGCTTTAGAGACCTAATCTGGTTCCATATTGTGAATAGTGCTGCTTCAGTACATTGGTATTTAAGCATCTTTGTGATATGTTGACTTGGAACCTTTGAGAAAATATATAGATGTGGTATAACTGGATCATGTGGTAGTTATATTTTTAGGTTTTTTTTGAGAAATACCATGCTAATTTCCATAATGGCTACACTAATTTATATCCACCATCAGTGTGTAAAGATACCCTCCATCCACATCTTCATCAGTATGTGTTGTGTTTTGTTTTCTTATTGGCTACCATGACTGAAGTGAGATGGAATCTAACATAGTTTTAATTTTCATTTCTCTGATGCTCAGTGAGGTTGAATGTTGTTTTCATGTGCTTAATGGTCATTTGTGTTTCACCTTTTAAGAACTCTCTGTTAATTCTTGACTTCTTTTTTTAAAATTTTTAAAATTTTATTTATGTTTTTTTGTGTATGAGTGTACTGTCTGCATGCAGGTCTGCGCACCCGTGTCATGCAATGCTGCGGAGGTCAGAAGATGGTCGGATTCTCCTGGAACTGGAGTTAAAGACGGTTCTCAGCCACATGTGGGTGCTGGGGATCAAACCCGGGTCCTTTGCAAGAGCAGTCGGCACTCTTAACCGATAGGCCATATCTCCAGCCCCTTGACTCCTTATTTTTTTTATGTTTACTCAGTCTCTTTATATAAAAATCAGTGTTACATTCCCTCAGAACATTAGATAATTAGATCTGTGCTTTAAAAAAAGTAGCTAAAGAGAAATGAGGATGGAAATATCAAATCATTCAAATGGAATACAAACATTATTTTTTTATTTTATTTTTATTTATTTTTATTTTTTTAATTAATTAATTTTTTAAAGGGATTCTACAATACAATGACACAGTTGTTTGCAGATAGCATTGATGTCACTCATTATGTCATACAATCAGGTAATTGGTGCATTTTGCAAGTATCTATGTTCAAATTTTGAACAACCCAAGGTTCCCATAGACCAGTTGGAGAAGCTTGTATGCACAGACATGTTGATCAATCAGGAGTCCAGACTATATTCCTGTAGTCTCATGATTCACCCCTATCTCTCCACAGCCCTTACAATCTACCACACCTCCTCTTCCACAGTTTGTTCCCTGGGCTTTGGGAAAGGGGCACAAGTGGGTGAGAAGAAAACAGTCTAATTTCTTTGGAGTTGTCATTTTGGACTCCAGTCTGTTCAGGTTGTTTCCTTTCATGGATTGACAGCTTTCCCAGTGATACCCTTTTTAGTCATATTAACAAAGCACAAGCTATTGGATGTACAGGCATTTAAGCAGTACCACTTATTATGTCAAGCTAAGCTGTGAGCATAGACACAGATGCTTGGATGGCATGCTAATCTGCAAACTGTGGTTTCTCTATAAAGGGTGACAAGTTCTTACTGTGGCTCACAACATCGCCCAACCACCCGAGGACACAAGCTTGTGGCATCAGCTGTGAGTTATTCCTCCAAGGAGAGAGCTAATTATTAACTAGATGAGTTAAAATTCAAAATATATGGAATGTGATGGCAGATACACACAAACACACACACACACACACACACGCATGCTATCTACCTCAGAACTAGGAGGGGCAAGAAAAGTTTAATACATAACAATTCATACCTTATATTTAGTTAAATATAAACATTTGTTATTTATACATAAAACTGCTTTCAAAAACAATAATAAATGATGTAGTTTCACTTGTTTTACCTCTTTTAATTTCTAAGTGTTAACTTTTATTGAAATCTACTGTCCCTTAGTGAACTTTTTAGTTCATGCTCTAAAGAATTCAAACCTTTTGGGGCTAGAGAGATGGCTCAGTGGTCAAGAGTACTGACTGCTCTTACAGAGGACCCGGGTTTGATTCCCAGCACCAACATGGCAGCTAAGAACCATCTTTAACTCCAGTTCCAGGGGAATCCGATGCCCTCTTTGACCTCTGTGGCATTGCATGACATGGGTGCACCAACCTACATGCAGACAGTATACTCATACAGATAAAAAATTAAATAAATAAATAATAAAATTTAAAAAGAATTCAAACCTTTAAAAGTCCCATCATCTAATGCAGAAATATAAAAATGCCAAAATTAATCCCTTTTAGTTGGATCACATTTTACGTTCCTTTTGTCGTCAAATAACCAGAAATGCCTTCCTTTTGCAAATACTCTATGATCTGTCACGAACATGCCATGCACTGAAGGGAAACATTAGGCATGACTAGCATCTGTAAAATGACAAGATCTGACGAGTTCTGTTTCCTCCATGTGACCCCAATGACACCAGGCAAGATTCCATGTTGCTTGCCAAAAGCTTCCACAAATCCAAGTTAGCTAATTCCTGGAAAGGAAGATTATTGACTTCTTTAGTGGCCTATTTGTTTCCAG
>VZQC01008182.1:1389436-1533741 GCA_009823505.1 Rhizomys pruinosus
TATATATATGTATAATATGGTATCATGATCTTTTAATTCCTATTGCTTTGTATCACATAGTCAAAAATGTGATAGTGTGGGTGTCTAGTTTTATCCTTTTTGCTCTTTTTTATTTTTTTGCTCATGATTATCTTAATAAATTGTGTGTGTGTGGATGTGTGATGAATTTTAAGACTGTCTCTGAAAAATGACATTAGAATTTTGATAGGATAGTGTTGAATCTGTAGATTACTTTGAATGGTATAAATATTTTCACAATATTAATTATCCTAATTCATAAGCACAGGACATATTTGAATTTATTCTTCTCCAGTTCCTTTATTAAAATTTACAGTTTTCAGTTACATGTCTATCACCTCCTTGGATAAATTTATTCCTAAGTATTTTATTTTTTTGCAGGTATTATAGATGGAATTGCTTTTTTGATTTATTTTCTTAAAGAAAGTTCACTTTTAGTGTAAAGAAATGCAACACTACTGATTTTGCCATATTGATTTTGTGTTCTTCACGTTTACAGAATTGGATTATCAGTTATAGTACTTTTTAGTGGAACCTTTAAGGATTTTTTCTACGTAAGATCATGACACCTGCAAACAAGAACAATGGATCTCTTGCCTTTCTTTTTTTAACTACGTTGGCAGGTCAAGAGGGACTAAGGTGCCATCTGGTCCCTGCTTCAGCTCTAGACTAAGGTGACATATGGTCCCTGCTTCAGCTCTGGACTAAGGTGCCATCTAATCCCTGCTTCAGTTCTGGACTAAGGTGCCATCTGATCCCTGCTTCAGCCCTGGACTAAGGTGCCATCTGATCCCTGCTTCAGCTCTGGACTAAGGTGTCATCAGATCCCTGCTTCAGCCCTGTACTAAAGCAACAGTACCTGGTTAGATCAGGGAATCCTGGTTTTTGAATCTCTGTGTGTTGGAAGAGCCTTTTTATTTCTTATACTGTTATTTTCTTCTAATTTTACTGTTTGTACATTTGCATTGCTGAGCCTATCATTTTTGGAAGGATTTCACTTGCTTTAAAAGCAGACAAATACTTTCTACCACCTTTCTCATCATAATTTCTGCAGTATGCTTACAGCCTGGTACTGCTTTCTGGTTACACTTATCCCAGCCAACTCTAGGTGAAAGCCTTAGAGACTGTCATGTGATTACGTGTCTGAAATTATTACGTGCGCCTCAATCATCCACAAAAATATCCTTGGCTGCTTAAATATTACTTTCTTATTGTGCCATTAGCTCCTTGAGGATAAAGTCTTTAAATTTTCCTTTTTTCCCAGGAGTTTCTGCTCTGTTCATTTGGGTAATTCTAGTATTTATATATAGTAAGGGTTCAGCAAAGATGTGGTGGATGGATGTGTAAATAAATATTCCAGTGATTTTTAAATTAAACCTTACTGATGGAAAGAAACTAAAAACTAGAATGATATAAAGTTGCTTCAAAGCATTCTATAAGACAATAACAAGTGATATTGGTTACTAACAGCCCTGTAACTACCACAGATGAGCTCTGAACTGTGTCCAGACAGGTTGATAATTCAAGTCCAAAATGCCATCTGGATCACTTTTGGTACCTGTCCTCTTAACTTGCCTTCTCCACTCCAAATCAGAGACTGCAGGGGGAGGAAAATTGTCATCCTAAGAAAGCAAATATAAGAGGTGTATGACCAAACAAGCCCAAACAGAAACACAGCCTGTTCTTCATGGGTGTTAGAGAGATGCTATTTAAATTATTATATTGCAAACACCCCTCTTCATAGGGAAGGTCAGGGAGGTACAGATGACGGCAGTCGATTTTCTGACCTCCTCCTATCTCACTTCTTATCGGCTTGGGTATGCAGTACAGGACCTTGCCTCCATCAGTTTTCTAGGTCTCCTTTGTGGGTCACGTTGCTTCTTCAGGTAGTAGGAGAATCTATGTGGGTCCAGTGTGTGTGTGTGTGTGTGTGTGTGTGTGTGTGTGTGTGTGTGTGTGTGTGTTGGGCCTGGCTTAGGTCTTTTGCTCACATGACTATCATTTTTAGAGTTCTTCATTTCTTCACGTGGTGTAAGTTAACATCTGCCGCTATTTCCTTTTGGACTGATGAACTTCCTGTTGAAGTATCTCGTAGGGCAGTTCTGCTTGCAATCCACTCTTTTATTACTCTGGGAATATCATTATTTCACATTCATTTTCAAAGACTAGCCATGTTAGAAATAGAACTCTTCAAAATTGATTTTCTCTTTTTTTTAAATCTTGGATTATATGATTCTTCTGTTTTTTCCCCTCCATAATTTTAGACAAGAAATCAGCCATATTCTTGTTTTTCCCTTTACATGTTGAGTTGATTTTTCTCTTTCCATGTTCAAATTTTCTCTTGTATTTTTGTGTTATCAGTTTGAATGTGATGTGTATAGATATGAACATCTTTGCATTTATCCCATTTGGATTTTATCGAGTTTCTCAGGTGTATAATATTTTCCATCTTATTTTAGAAGTGAAGGTCATAGTTTAAGTATCTTGTCTGTTTCGTCTCTTCTTTTTCTGGGATTCCTATTGCATGTATGTTAATATGCAGAATGTTGAGGCTTGGGTTACTGAGCTTTGTTTATTATTCATTATTGTTTCTCCTTGGACTGGCTATTTCATGATTGTTCTATTGTCCACTGAAACCTTATTTATTTATTTTTTTGTATCACTTTTAGTTCTGCTGTTGATCTCATCTACTAAGTTTTTCATGTCGGTTATTGAACTTTTCAACTCTGGAGTATCCATGTTCAAAGTCAATTCTGTTTCTCTGCTGAGGTTCCCAACTCGTTGAGTCACTATCTTTAGCTTTTAATTCTTTCAACATCTTTAGTTATTTTCAAATCTAATATCTGATTGATTAGATTTAACCTCTAGATCCACTTACATCTAAGTCTAATTAGAGTCTTTGCTTAGTTTATTTATTCTTACTGTTTAGACTGGCTTTATAGGTGTAGCACCTTTGTCTTCATAGTCTAGTAATTAGTTGAGTGGTTTACCAACGATAGAAGCACTCACATACTTGGAGCTGGAAGGCTTCAGCCTTCTGCTATGTTTGGAAGGGCATTCAAAGTTCAGCCATTTTTCAGTTTTCTCATGCCTAGTCATCCTGGCCTTTCTTGGATTTTCTTCCACATTCATGTATTCTGTGGTCCAGAGATGTGTGGCGAGATTGTCTTGTGGTTTTCTCATTTTCATTATCTACCTGGTTTACCACCTATGCCATCTGGCATCCACAGGCTGGTAGTGAGCAGCACTCCCCTATAGTACTGAGGTGGTCACTTTTTGAAGACATCAGATTTGTCTCTTCCTATGTTGGGGATCAGCATGATGCTTTTCCATTACATACTTCCCAGGTAAGACCACCGTTCTTTAAAAACTCATTTATTTTGATGAGTGTGTCTTGCCTGCATTTATGTAAGTGTACCACATCTATGCAGTACCCATGGAGGCCAGAAATGTCATCAGATCCCTGGAGACTGGAGTTACAGAAGGTTGTGAGCTGCCATTTGGGTGCTTGGAACTGAACTTGCATCTTCTGGAAAGACAGCAAGTGCCGTTATCCATGGAGCGGCGTCTCCAGTCCCAAGGCTATCATTCTTACTCTGGAACTAGTGTGTTGGGTGTGCAAGCAGCCTGAGGCAGCAGGACCTCAGAGTGTTTGTCTGAAGCTTTGATGCTTTTGCAAGACTGGGGACTTTCCAATGTATTGTCTGCCTTTGTTCTATTTTCAGGGCCCTGGATGAGTTGGTTTTTCAAAAAATTTGAACAGTTTCACAGGTTTTTTTTGCAAAAATTTGCTGACCTCTTTACCCCTTTACAGCTGGAAATTTCTCTCTCAACCCAGAATACTTTTGCCTTCTGCTTTGTTTTTGATCTTTTTGTTTCACTTTGTTTTAATTTATCTTTTATAAAAATCAAGAGTTGGGTTTTCCTTTGTGATCTAGTACTAAAAGCACTTTTCAATAAGTGAATTAAACTTATTTACATTTATGAACTTTTCATATAAGTTATATTTGATCTTATTCCTGTGATAATACTTCAAATGATGTGTTCTGTTCTGTAATGTTAATGAAGTCTTAGCTTGATTTCTTGTTCATTTATTGGTCCTGTAGATTGCTTGAATTGGCATACAAAAAGTTTATATTTTTATCTTGGATTTTGCTTATAGAACTAAATCCATATATAATAAAATGCTATGTTTTTTTAGTCAATGTGTATTCTCTAAAGAAAAAAGGCAATCGTGTTTTCTCTTTTCTTTCTTACCCCAGGCGCTCTACTTTTTTGGTTGCCTATCTCAAGGTGCTTTTTTTTTAAATTTTAATTTAAAATTTAATTTATTGTATGAATGTACTTTCTGCTATGTAGGTCGTTGTGTACTCCCGAAGTCGTTGCAATGCGCGCGCGTCAGAGAGGTTGTCGGATTCCCCTGGTTGACCAAGCTGGCGTTCTCTTGGAATCAGAGTGTACGGCGACTACGGTTCTCCAGCCGCATGTTGGGTGCTGGGAGATCGAATCGGTCTCTGAAGAGCAGTTTGGCCATTCTTAACGCGCTAGGGGTCTGTCCTCACTCTGGGCAGACCCGCTTTCTGCTCAATCATTAATCACTACTAAATTCTATGAGTGTTAAACATTTGTACTGCTATGATATTGCCGTATTAATGCATAATCTTATAACAATGGTGAAATAAAGTACTCGCACTGTGAACTATATCCTCATCAGTAAGGTGAATCAAACTTTCTGAGCTGTTGGTCTTCTTTGACGACACTAAGTATGTTTTGTATCATTTTGCAGTGTAAGAAAACATAATATTTTCATTTTATTACCTACTCCTTGTATTTGTTTTAGTGTTCAAAAAAGCATTTTTAGGGGCCAGAGTATTGCTCAGTGATTAAGAGCTCTGGGTGTTCTTGCAGAGGACCCTGGTTCAATTCCCAGCACCCACATGGTGGCTGAGGGGATCCAATACCCTCTCTGACCTCTGAGGACATTGCATGACACAAGTGCACTTACATATGCAGGCAATACACTCATACATAATAAAATAAAAAATAATAAATGAAAATATTAAATATTTTATTTAGGTTTATTTATTGTATTTTATTTTATATATATTTTTAATTTTATTTATTTTCTGTAATGTGTATGAATGTACTGTCTGCAGCAGGTTTGTGGCACCTGTGTCGTGCAATGCCGCGGAGGTCAGAAAGAGGGTGTCAGATTCCCTGGAAACTGGAGCTGCTCCTGGAATTGGAGTTTCAAGAAAAGGTTCTCGGCCGCCCAATGTGGGTGCTGGGGATCGAACACCTAGGGTCTCTGTAGAGGGTCAGCTCGCTACTTAAAGCTAGGCCATTCTTCTCAGCCCCGGTTATGGCTGATTGTTTTTTGTCTATGTTTGGTCCATTGCATGTGCAGGCAATTCAAAGATCCATTTCTCTCCCTCCATGCAATGGGTCCAAGGATGGAACTTAGGTCGTCAGACTTGATGGCAACTATCTTTTACCTGCTAAGCTACCAGGCTGGCCCCTTAGTCTTAGTTTTACAAATAAGTATTTGTACCTCTTATCTACCATTCCTTTCCTCACGATTCTTCAGTGTCTAAGTTTCTAAATTGGATTGCAGAATAATCCTCAAATCCCACAAATGCATCTGACTTGCACATTTGTGAGTCCAATTGTTTTCTCTGTATGTGGATGTTCTATGAGGGTAAGGGTATAAAGCTCTCCTTGAGTACACTGCACTATCACATATGTATAGTGCCAACTGAAGCCAGAGGAATGTGTCCACGTATTTCCCTGGAATGGAACTGGAGCTATAGGCAATTGTGAATATTCATGTAAGTGCTGGGAACTGAACCTGGATCCTCTGCAAGAACTCCAAATACTCTTAACCCCTGAGTTATCTCTCCAGTTCTGACAACAACATTTTGATGTACTGGAGATTAGGACTTTAACACATGATTGAAAAAACAATCTTAAGGAATTATATTGGCGTTTTCAATCTGTTCCTTTTGCTACATTTTCTTATAAGTACTCTTCTTTTTTTTTTTTTTTAGAGAGTCACATTTTATTTTATTTTTTTTCACATAAATTATGTGAAAAAAGTACTCTTCTTCTAATAGTAAAATTTTCTTTATTTCCTCTCACATTTTTTTGATTATTATTTTTGTACCTCTACCATGGAAATATCATTTTCTGTGCAAAGTGTGAGTTTGTGTGTGTGTGTGTGTGCGCGCGCGTGTGTGTTGCTCATAGAAGCCCTCTGCTCTTTTCAACCCAAAGCCTCTCTCATGCTTTGCTGCCACAGGAAAGGACTTATTTTCTATCCCTGTTTCCTGAAGGTAAATGATTGGAGTCCCTTCTCCACGTGTCAAAAGAACTCACCTAGGCCGTACGATTCGTCTGCTTTCTTACCTCTATTCTGCACCCACTTTAATAAACTGTAACTTGTGCTTCAATGTGAACTTTCACTTTTGGGAAGTTCACTTTCTTTCCTTGCACCAGCTTGGATGGACTTTGTCACTGGGCCCACTAGTGTTCTTATTGTCTTCTTTCTTTATGGCCTCCTCTGAAGATTCAGTTTCATTTATGCTAATTTTGAAAGTCTTTATATGTATCTGTGAGTCATTTCATTTTGTATTTCTCTGACTTTTAATATAAATGGAATTTTAAAAACATATTTTATACAAATTTTGGGGGAGAAATTGAAAGGTGATTTCTATCCAGCCATCTTCCATTAGAAGCAACCAGTATCATACTGAGTATTACCCTGTAACAAATGTACAGCTCTGAGCTCTCCACATGCATTCTTTCCTGCTGAGATCTCACCCTATTGACCTGACATAGAGTGACAGACACTACGGACCAGCTCCTTTATCTCCATTCCTTTACCCTCTTTGGAAGGCTACATTGCTACTGCAGCTGGCAAAGTAAACCTGCATTTCTTATGCTTACTTACAATCCAATTTTAGTTTATCACCAAACTGTCATCCAGGAGATGTGCTCCATACTGCTGGCTCAGCAGACAAGAGGTATGACCTGCACTGCTTTTGTTTTCCTGCAAGACCCCAAAGGAGGTGTTTGTGTTCTGTGGCCAAAATGGAGGGATGTTTGTACTGAGGCTCAGCATAAGCATGTGTTATGTGTAGTGTGTGTACTAGCAGTTTGGAGTCTTTAGACCCTATATGAAGGCAGGCTGATATGAAATTAGCAGTTGTTGCACTGTCTTCTTGATTCTCTTGATTTTGAACACTGCTAGAGACAACAGTTCCTCTGTGAATGTATCACTTCACAGCCCAGAACTGCTCTGCAGCCTGCATTACAAATTATTGTGAGCTCCGAATTTCCTGCAGGGGACCTTCTGTTGATTTGGGTAAGAATTCTTCCTGATATTTGACAGTGACTTAACAAGCTGATGTGTTCATCTCCATGTTATAGAGAAAGAAATGCCACTATTGAGGATAGAAGTTGGACTTGAGGAAAGTTCGTCTGACTCCAGACTTTGTGTCTAATTATTGTGAGGGATCCCATCTATCAGGCACTTCTACAGGGCTCACTACGCACTGGGTGCCATTCTGAGGCACTGCCTTCCCAGACTCGCTAATTTTCACTACAACTGCATAATCTAGACTTTAAACTTACTAGGATTTTCTTCATTATGCACATAAGGGACAAACAGGACAGAGAAACTTGCCCGAGGCCTCTACTCCTATTAACCATTCCAGTGGCTAGGCTACCTTCATCTAAAAAAGGACACGCACCTTTATTTTACACCTTGAAATTTTGCCTTTTTGAGTATTGTTTAAGATTCAATATAAATTGAATGGTGTAGTTATTGATTTTGTTTTATTTTTATAGATTCATTTGTTAAGCCACAAATTCTTCTTACGAGAATATTCTGAGTAGCTCTTTAGTATGTTTCCAGCATCATGGAGATGACACCAACAATAGAGCTATGGAATCGCAGGCTTGGGAGAAGGCCTATTAATTATCTCTTTCAAAGACTAGAATTTTCTCTATAAATTCCTTGCTCATTCATCAGTCAGCCTGAGAGGCTCAGCATTTCCCCAGACAGCCAGTCCATCTTCAGCTAGGATCTATTCATAAGTCTTCCTAAGGTTTAGCTAAATATGCATTGTTAGATCCCTATTCATTAGCCCTTGGTAAATATACCCCAGCTACGATTCCTGTGTCACGCATGGCTTCTCAAGCATTTAAAGACAGCTGTGCTTATTGGAATCCCATCTCTTTTTCTTTTCTTTCTTTCTTTCTTTTTCTTTTTTTTTTTTTTTGGTCTTTTTGAGACAGGGTCTTCCTGTAGCCCCAGCTGGCCTGGAACTCACTTTGTAGACCAGGTTGGCCTTGAACTCCAAGAGATCTGCCTGCCTCTGCCTCCGAGTGCTGGGATTAAAGGCATGCACCATCATGCCTAGCATAGAATCCCATCTCTTTTGGTGACTGATCTCCTATTCTAGCCATGCTGTGTTAGGATTTCAATTTCTTTGAGTACATTTGAACTAAGCACAGATTTAAAGTTGAGTGATTGACAATGATCAAGCCCTTGTTTTGTCTATTGTGTCCTTAGGAGCTGCATTGCAATGTTAAATCACATTGAAATTAGGGTTAGGCACTCTGTAACCAGAGGTGCATTTCACGCTGTGGCCTTTTATTTTTCTTCCTCATGCCTCCCCATCCGTGGGGAGAAAGTGTTGTTACATCGCCCAGGCTGCCTTGAACTCTCTATCCTCCTGGGTTTGGACTGCTGCTGTTAGGCCTGCTTCTTCCTTCTTCCTTCCTTTTTGTAGCTGTCTAACTTTGTGCTGTCTGGTCAAGGCACTATGTATCACTCTTGGTATGGCCATGTCTGTGAGGACTTTTATGCATGTTCTCCTTCTCAGTAGATGTTTCCTCCTCTCTGCTCCTCCATTGTGATGCTTTCCCATGATCCTGCTGTATTTCCAGAATGCTCCAGAATTCTCGATGTGTCTCTCTCCTGTGGTTGGGCTTTCTTGTCTCTTTCAGTTAGGCATCGCCATACTTACCTCTAAGCCATCTCTGTTCTTCCTTCAGGAATTTATCTCTGTTGCAATTGTTTTAAGTGTGCAATTTCCATCCTAGATCATGAGTGTTATGACTTTGTTCTTGACCTTTCTATCCTTAGTTTCTGGCAAATTGTCAGTTGATTACAATGGAAGTCTGAATAATTTGCCGGATGTGGTGGCGCACGCCTTTAATCCTAGCACTTGGGAGGCAGAGGCAGGCAGATCTTTGTGAGTTCAAGGTCAGTCTGGTCTACA
Source organism: Rhizomys pruinosus (assembly GCA_009823505.1). NCBI lineage: Eukaryota > Metazoa > Chordata > Mammalia > Rodentia > Spalacidae > Rhizomys > Rhizomys pruinosus. The sequence goes on from VZQC01008182.1 coordinate 1,398,742, forward strand.
GAGTGAGTTTCAGGACAGCTGGGGCTACAGGGAGACCCTGTCTCAAAAAGACCAAAAAAAATATTATGCTATTGGCTGGGGCTAGATAGACAGTGCAGCAGTTAAGAGTACTGGCTATTCTTTCAGAGGACCTAGGATTTGATTCCCAGCACCCACATGATGGTTAACATCTGTCTGTCATTCCAGTTCCAGGAGATCTGACATCTTCTGACCTCTGAGGGCATTGCATAACACGAGTGCACTTACATACATGCAGGCAATACATTCATACATATAAAATAAAAATATAAAATTAAAAAAATTATGCCATTGGGATTGACCCACTTATTTTATCAAGACTTTTGGGATCCATATTACTAGAATATTTGTATATTTACTAAAAATTTTACTAAGATGTCATCCATGCTGTGATCCAGTCAATGGCTAGAATTTTGTATTATGACAGGAGAGGGTTCCTTTCAGGCTGATGCCAACTTTTTTTGAGACAGGGTCACACTATGTGGTTCTGGATGTCCTGGAACTCTCTGTGTAGACCAAGCTGTCCTTGAAATCATAGAGATCCATTTGCCCAAACTGTTTGGATTCAAGGTGTGCCCTGCTACACCCTGTCTGGGGTCAACTCTTTCCATTATATTCATTCAGATAAGATTTTTTTTCACTTTGCCACATGGCAATTCAATTTTTTCATTTTTTTTCTCTGAGGATGTGATGCTAGTAAGTTAACCAGGCGCCATCGATGGATGCAAACTAGAAAGCATTTGGCAACTGTTTTGAATTTTGAAAAGAAAATTATATTCTAATTTCCCTGTTCCCTGGAATTCCGGGGCAAGCGCTCAAAATTCTCTAACATACTTAATTGAGTAATATACAAAAGCTGATTTTGCAAGAACACAATTTCCTCTTCTAAGTCTTGCTATAGTTTTAAAATGAATCTTGATTTATACCTGATTTTATATATATATATTATAGATAAATGAGTATATATATAATGTTTGCAGACTTGTTTGAGAATAAGAAGAAGATTATAAAGAAGTATATTTTGGGGCTGGTGATATGGCCCAGCAGCTAGGAACACTGACTGTTCTTGCAGAGAAACTGGATTAGGCTTCTATCCCCACATGGTTGTTTACAACCATCCATAGCTCGAGTTCGGGGGATCTGACACATTCTTTTTGGCCTCTATGGGCATCATATGTACTTGGTGCACTTACATGCATGCAGGTCAGACACTCACAGACATAAAACAAAAAGTGCATTTTACATACTACCATATAATTATCACTTGAGAAGTTTATCATTAATATGTTATCTAGTATTTAATTATTATTAAAATGTCACAGTGATGTTCTTTGGAACAGCATGCAGACAAGGCTCATATGCTGAGCTTAGTTGTCAACCTCCGTGGTCTCCTTAAACCTGGAGTAGCTGCTCTGCCTTTTACATAATGCTGATAACTTTATGAGAAATTCAGTGGAATTATTTACATTTGGATTCACTACTTGTTTCTCCATGATAAGAGAAAGTGTGGCTAAATTTTTTTTTTTTTTAGCAAGAATAACACACAGGTGAGGTTTCTCTCTCAGCATTTGATTTTATGTGGCAGGGTGTGTTTGTATACCATTATTGATGATTTTCATTTGATCTCATGGTTAAAGTATCCACAAAGTTTCTTCACCGCCGACACCTGCACCTTTACTCCTTTGTATTTATCAAGGACTCTGTGGATATACATTTGAAGACCTGTTCATTTTAGAAATACTTCTGTGTTCTCCACTTCTTTCTGGGACTCTTCAGGAATCTCAGGCTGACTGCTCCATCTCGTGAGTCTACCCGGCTGCGGCTGTTCAACAAGAATGAATTTGTACCCTCCATGAGCGCAGGCACTCTGTAACAGTCTGTTCGCTTGCATAAGCTGCAGTTGTTTCTTACTCACGTCTGCTTGGTGATTATCATTTTGAACACAAGCCCCTTTGTGAACCACTTGTGAACAACAGCATCGAGCAGTTAGAATTTACCATCAACCCATAAACATAGCTGTTCTCTTTCTGGATGTGTTCAGAGTCCCATCCCACTCAGCTAACTTTGTTTTATTATCTCTGTCTTTGGCAAATTAGCTTGGAAGGAGAAGTCTGAATCACTGTGCTTTGAACATTGGAGGCTACAGTGGGAAGCATGTTCTATTCTCACCCACCTGAGGCTCTTATTCTAAGAAATGTGTCTTAGATACCAAGACAAATCACCAGGTTTGTCATTCGTTTAGTAGTTGTGGGAAACTTACGATTGCTCCCTCTTTTCTGCCTTACATCTATGGCACTATTTAACTAGAATTACTCCTGCAAAGACAGTCTCGGAAGTTATCTCACTCAGTCTTTTGCTGTCTAATCTCACTGGGTTGTTCATATGGCATTTTTTTCTAAGCCATCTCTAGCTCTTTTCCTTTTCAGATACGACACGCTTCTGGTTTTTGGTAGACAACCACTGTTTCTACCATGCTGTTTTCTTGATGTATATTAAAGTAATTATTTCTGCTTTCTAAAATATTGGCATGGAATGTATTGTTACCTGTGTATTTTAAACATTTTTTTCTGCTTTACTTGGTTATAAAATTTTCTAACTAGGGAAAAGATCTCAAATAATGCATTAGAAATCGTGTATGCTGTCAAAAAAATTACACCAGACAGAGTTAAAAGGTAAGAAAGACTTTATTCAAGAGTGTCACAATAAGACTGAGAGCTACTCATTGAAACAAAAGGTAGGCAAATTGTACTGGGCTGAGCTCTTGCAGTGGGTTTACGCTAACTCTGCTAATTGGAATTTACTGCAGTTACGTTCCTATCCTACCTGATGGAGCACTATATCTTTCTTGAGGATTACATTTCAAAGGGATAGCTCCCAGGTCCTTGGCAAAGACAGTCCAGAGTTGTAAAAATGGTAAAAGATTGGGAGAAGATTTATTTACATTTCAAAGGAGTAGGGAAAGAATTTGAAATTACAAATTTTCTGAAGTACAGTGCTCTAAGAGGAGGAGGTCAGGGGCCGAGAGTCAGGAAGAAAGTTGTCTAAAGTTGAGTCAAGCTGAAGGACCCCTAAGGCTGTCTTGATTAATGCAGAGTTGTGTCTTTCCCCATATCTGTGGATGCAAAGATCATTACAGACTGACTTTGAAATAACTTCCTGGTCATAGGCATTGGTCATGTTGAAAGAAAAGTGCCCTAGTTTACTCCATAGGAATACCAAAGATAGAATCCAGTAACTTGTACAGAGGAAGAAGGTTTTGTGCTAGGAAGAAGTTTGGAGTGATTATGTTTCTGTCCCATGGTAGTTTTTAATCTCTCTTTTCCAAATTATATACATAAAGAAAGCATTTTTATATTTTTATATCTTTTAATTAATTTAGCTCCGACACTATAGTGTTAGGAACTGAGAAAAAGCATAGTTATTAATTCTCACACTTAACACTCCCTCTGTGAGTCTCCTGATGTCTTTTGTTTAAGTTTTTAGTATGACCCTCCTGTCTCCACTCTGATGTACGGTACTTTAAAATCCTGCTTTATATTACAAAGCGGTTGAACTGAGGATGTGGTTTTGTTATTTTAGGTTTTGTTCAAATGACCTTGACTTGCCCTATCAAAAGAGCTATGCATGAATATTTAAAATGATTTGGGATTTTTTTGTGGGGCTCAATTATTCTTTGCATTCTTCATTTATAAATCTCTGTATTTGGTCTTACTCCACAAAACTGTGACTCTGTCTGATCTCTGGTAGTCTACTGTTATCTTGAGTGTCTGATGGGCATGTAATTGCTCATTGTATTCATTTGGAGCCCTGAAGAACAGAGGTTATACAATTTGGGAATATAATTTACTGCTCCATGATTCTTCATTTCCGCCCAGATGCTGGCTCTTCTCTAAATTCACAACTTGTCTAAATGCAGATCAATGGACACTGTGAGCTTTGTTTAAATATGAAAAAAGCCTGGATGTCTAATACTGTGATAATTTCATTCTTCCTATTCTGAGGACAAACTCAAATTCTTTCTTTGCAGAATGATGTCTTATCCGGTTGCTAAACACTGTTATTTTTTTCCCTCCAATTTCGAAAGTCACTTCTTGTTAGGATTTTGTTCCTGTCTTTTTGTTTCCCAGTGACTGTTTTAAAATCACTGTTGTAAATTAATGCACAGTAGTAAATATTTAAATTAATGCTTGATTTGCTGATATTAAAAAAACATCTGAGTAGCATGACTTATTCAGAAAATGACATAAAGTATTGTGAAGTGTTAAAAAAGTCTGACCAGCAGATTCTTCAATGAACCCCTTGTAGAAACTGTAGTAATTGTTTGGCAGGCTTCCCAAGGAAAGGAAAACACATTCAAAGTGCTTTCTTGCCTGAGGTGTATAGAACTGGGGACCTCATATCAGGGTCATTAGGAATAAATTAACTTCATTGAAATTTTGCCTATGAGAAAAATACATGGAAGGATTTAGAATCATCAATTTAGTGCCTACTAAGTACCAAGTAATATTATTCTACTTATCAGATTTCATTTAATGCCACAATTTCTATTGCATATCAGATAATATGAAATTGAGAGCGTTAGCAAGTTTTCCCTATTTTCGATCAGCAGAATTAGCAAGAGTGTTTCAGAAATTTAAAGAAGAAGCATCATCTGTCCAACCACCAGCCCTACACAATGCATCACTTAATCTAGCTAATATAAATTCTTCTTAAAACCATTGAGTAAATTTTGATGATTATTTCCACTTTGCAAGTAAACACACAAATACCAGTGAGTTACTGAACCAGCTGATACAAGGTGGAGCTGTGACTGACCCTAACAATAGATAAAGCAAGCCTGAATTCTTTCACACTGTACCCTAGTGATCATGATGGTTTGTTTGAAATGCCAACTTGCTACCACCTAGAGTCACTGGAGAAAGGAGTTTCAATTGAGGAATCATCTAGATCAGGTGCTGTGGTGGGCATGCTTTCGGGGCAGTGCCTTGATTACTGATTGAGGCAGGTGGTGCCACCATCCTGATGTGGGCTGCGTCATGTTATGGGCTGGGCCCTGAACTGTTAAGTAGCAAAGAAAGTTAGCTGAGCAGAGGCATTGGCAAGCAAGTAAGCAAGGATATGCATTCTCTTTGCTCCTGTATGGACCTGATGTGGCTAGATGTTTGAGTTCCTGCCTTGACTTCCCGGAAATGATGGACAGTGACCTGGAATTATGAGACAAATAAACCCATTCTGCCTAAAGTTGCCTTTTGTTAACATATCTTATCATACAACAGAAATGAAACTGGGACCCAGTAATTGGATGGTATCTCAGAAACTGTGGGCACAGTGTTTCTAGGAGATTCAGGAAGAGCTCATGGTCTAGTGTCTGTGTACATCCCTCTATGTGTGTGTAGGGGAGAGGGGATTTGGCAGGAACGAAGTGATCTCTAGAAACACAACTCTGTGCTGTCTGACTGGCTGTCAGCAGCTGGTCTTGAGCCTTTCTCCCTAGACTGGACTGTTTCCAAGGAAACATGAAAAGGTGAAAAGGTGTTGAGAATTTGGATATGACATTCTGATCATTATTGACAAAAACAACACATGAATAGCATTGTCCAGTTATCTAACCAGTTCAGTGATTGTTTCCTGTGGTTATGGCCCTAGTAGCTGTGTTTAGGGGCTCCCTGGCTTCATTGTGTATAGTAGAAGAGAGGATTTGTCTTGGGGGTCTGTTAAAATCTGTGCCTTTGCTCTTCCTTATACATTCAGGTTATTGAGACTTAGTCTAAAATTTTAAATGCTTTAATTTAATTTAGGCTCATGTAGCTTCTCTTAAGAAGAGGAAGTTGCTGCTAGCAATCTATTCTCTTTTTGACTGGTGTCAATCCTCAAGTGAACAAAGACTACACCTGGTTTGTTGCTGGCCAAGCTAAACCTAGCACAGTGGCATAGAAACTAAAAGGCAAAGACAATGAAATCCAACTGCTTACATTAAAATGCAGCACCAATGTGTGAATTTGAAGGGGATATTTAAACCTTCAGTGTCTCTCTTTCCTTACCAGTAAAATGGGGACAGTACTGTGATAGTGCTTAGCTCATGGGACTCTAATGACATTAAGTAAAATATTTAAACAAAATACTACATGTGAAGTGCTGAACAGAAGGGCTACACATCTTGCTACCCTGTGAGAATGGTCAAGAGGGATAATCTTCAGGTTATAAGAAGGAGCAGAATGAACACAAATAACATGCATGTCCTAGTTTGCCTTCAATTGCTGTGACAAAACACTCTGACCAATACCAACTTGGGGAGGAAACAGTTTATTTTAGATTACATCTCCCAGGTCACAGAATATCATTTAGGGAGCCCAAGTTAAGCTCAAGTCAAGACCTGGAGGCAGGAGCTGAAGCACAGATCATGGAAGAACGCTGCTTACTAGCTTGCTCCTCTCGCCCATGCTCAGCCTACTTTCTTTTTTTTTCTTTAATTTTTTATTTTACTTTATTATTTTTGTATGTGTATGAATGTACTGTCTGCATGTAGGTTTGTGCACCCGTGTCATGCAATGCGGCAGAGGTCAGAAGAGGCTGTCTCGGATTCCCCTGGAACTGGAGTTAAAGACGGTTCTTAGCCACCATGTGGGTGCTGGGGATCAAACCCGGGTCCTCTGTAAGAGCGGTCGGCGCTCTTAACCACTAGGCCATCTCTCCAGCCCCCTACTTTCTTAAGCCAACAATACAGACTTGCCCAGGAGTGGCAATGCACACAGTTGCCTGGGCCCTCCCACGTCAGTCAGCAATCAGGAGAATACCCCAGAGGAATGATCACAGCCAGTCCAATGGAGACAATTCCCCAATTGAGGCTCCTTCAACCTAGGTGTCAGGTTGACAACTAAAGCTAACTGGCACAACTGAAACCTTGTCAACTTGACACACAAACACATCATCATTAAGCCACAAGCTTTCTATTTCTTATCCCCAAAGTATGGTGTTAATATCACAACGTAGAACAGTACCACTTTAACAGTCCTTAAAAAAAAAAAAAAACTCAAACGCTTAAAAGTTCAAAGTCCTTTTAAAAAGTCTTTTAACTGTGTTAATCCATGAGTTACATTTTCCCCCCGTTAAATATGACAGGGTCTTACTGTGGCTTATAACATCTCCTAACCTGTAGAGGATGTAAGCTTGTGGCATCAACCATGGGTTATTCCTCCAAGGAGAGAGCCAATAGCCAATTAGATTTGGGATATATAGGCACATGGCTGCCTCTGCTGCACAGTATTTCCAGGCAGGTGAGGTGTAGCTGGTGCTGACGGTGGAGTCTTGCTTGACTCAGGGAGACCCGTATTTTCTTCATTGGTTTAGTGGCCTTTGGCAAGACTCTCTGGCATTCCAGAGGCCATCTGTACACTTGCAAGTGCGGTCTCAATACATCCCTCCCATGTTAACGTCCCGTCTTCGGCAGCAGGGTCTTATCGCCTCTCCTCCTGCAGGTATCCCAACTTAGGGGCAAGGAGCCCTTACTTAACTGTGGGCTCCTGTAAAATCCAAAACAAGAAGTACTATGTGATTTCAACAGGAAAGAACCGGGTAAACTAAGGCAAAATCATCATCGAGAAAGGAGCTCAAGGCTGGACACCTGGGATTCGCTCATATTCTTCTGGGCTCCAAGGGGGCAGCAGCTCCCCTTCTCTGGCCCTGCTGTCCATAACACACGCACCTTGTCTCACAGGTACAGGCTGATTCCACTTCACACTGGCCACAGCCTTTGGTGGTCACCCCAGGGTCCTGGTATCTCTAATGTGTGGGGATCTCATCTGCAACTGAGGCTGAACCTTCAGTGGCCTTTTCTGTTCTCTCAGGGTGCCAAGCCTCAGATTTTCTACACGACCCTGTCGATCCTGTGGTTCTTTACCAAAACTGAGGCTGCACCTTTACCAACGGCCTTTCCTGGCCTTTCACAGTACCAAGCTTCAGCTGTGCTCCGTGACCCCCTTATGCCTTCAAAACAAGTACCATATAGGAGACTCTTATGCATACCGAGTCCTGCTTTCACCTTGAGATGGAGGTTGGGGCCCTTCTGGACCACAGCTGCTGTGTGCTGAGCCTGAGGAAATTCTTCCCAGAAGACTGTGCCTCAGTGGTGCTGGTCTCTTGTGACTCATGGCTGGTTTTCAGCCCCAGCTAACCAGCATCAATTGTCCCAGTAAAACAAAGGTTTCACTTCAGATTCTGGTCTTTTCTTAACCACAGCTCATTCTTCAGCCCCAGCCAATCAAAATCCACAGATTTGCAATTCAAAATATCCCACAAACAGCCCTGATGGTCTCTGCTTCCTTTTGAAGTTTCATAAGTGAGGCCTCTGTCACCTACAACTCTTTTAGCATAACTGTTCCAAGCTCCACAGCAACAAACTCTAAGCACTCAATGGCTTTTCTAACCCAAAGATCCAAACACTTCTACAATCCTCCCCCCAAACACCAAGGTCAGGTCTATCACAGCAATATCCCATGATCCTGGTACTATAATCTGTATTAGTCAGGGTTCTCTAAAGAAGCAGAACTGAAAAAATGAATATATATGTATACATATACATATATATATGTGTGTGTACATATTTATATATGGATTTATTAGATTAGCTTACAGGAAAGAGTGAGTAGTTCAACGATGGCTGCACCACACTGGAGAGTCTGAGAATCCAGTAGTTGCTCAGTCCAGAAGGCTATATGTCTCAGTGGTCCCAATTTCGCACGTAAGGCCTCATGGATTCAGGGGCGCGGGATCTGCTAGTCTTCAGTCTATGGTGGAATCTGAAAACCTTGGTCACAGCAGCAAGACAACTCACCAGTGAAAGAGAAGGCAAACAGGCAAAAGGCAAGATGATGCCTATAACGGCATGACTTGAATGGATCTTTGGAACTGGCTAATCAATCATGGTGTTCCCAAGGACCAAATACATAAGATGCCTACTAAGTTTTTATTTAATCTGTATAAGCAGAAAAACTCTTAACAAATGACAGAGAGTTTACACTGGAAGTAGTAATAGAGAATCCTGTCCAGTCAACCAATTTCCAGAACTGAGCTAGTTTACAGACCCGGAACCCATTGAATGAAGGGAAGGCCAGGTTCCCTCCAGGAAGGACCTTGTCACAAGATCAAAGAGTTACACTGTTAGCTTTTCTCCCATCCTTCCCCAGAGGGAAGGTAACTGTATTAAAGAAAAAAAAAATCAGACTTTCTAAAGTATATTGGATACTGGTTTTGAGTTGACACTGATCCTGGGAGACCCTAAAAACATTGCTGTTCTCCAGTTAAAGTAGGGGCTTATGGATGTCAGGTGATAGAGTTTTGGCTTATGCCCAACTCACAGTGTGTTCAGTGGGTCCCCAAACTCATCCTGTGGTTATTTCTCCAGTCCAGAATGTATAATTGGGACAGACAAACATAGAAATTGGCAGAATCTCCACAATGGTTCCCTGACCTGTGGAATGAAGGCCATTATGTTTGGAAAGGGCAAATGGAAACCACTGGAGTTGCCTCTACCACGGAAAATAGTGAATCCAAACTAGAGTTTTATACCTGGAGGGATTGCAGAAATTAGTGCCACCATCAAAAATTTGAATATGTAGGGTGGTGGTTCCCACTACATCTCCCTTTAACTCTCCTCTTTGGTCAGTGCAAAAGACAGATGGATCATGGAAAATGAACAGTTGACTATGGAAAAGTCAATCAGTCCAATTGTAACTGCTGTACCAATGTGATTTCCTTATTTGAGCAGATAATACATCTCCTGGGTCAGAGTTTATCACTTAAGGAGCCGAAGGTAGGAACTGAGAGCAGGAACCTGGAGGCAGGAGCTGAAGCACAAGCCTTGGAGGAATGCTGCTTACTGGCTTGCTTCTTTGGCCCATGCTCAGCCCATTTTCTAATCCAATCTAATCCAATCCAATCCAATCCACTCCAATCCAATCTACCCAGGGGAGGCACCACCCACAGTGGGCTGGACCCTCCTACATCACTCAACAGTCAAGAAAATACCCCACAGACATGGCCACAGGCCAGTTCAATGGAGGAAATTCCTCAGTTGAGGTTCCCTCAGCCTAGGTTTGTCAAGTTGACAACTAAAGCTATCCATCATATATGTATTCAATTATAAACTAAATAATACACTAGCCAGTATTAATAAAAATTGTTGACTTTTGCCTATAAATATGCAAGATATGTTGCTGCAAATATTTATATTCTGTCTGAAGGACTTGGAGATTATAAGGAATATGTGACAACCATGGTTATATCAGTGCGGTGGGGAAAATATTAAGCAAGACAGGAAGATCTTCATTAGATGCTCTTTGGTTTGGGGTGGATCACATGACTAGAAGGGGAAAGTATGAAGACAAAAGAACAAGATGTACCTTTAGGGAATGACATGATAGCCATCTTGCAACAGCATGGAGAGAGCTATGTAGATTAGCACCAAAGTGTGACCTTGAGGACCAAAGACAGGAGTTGCATGATGATGGTATGTGGGGTACAGCTGGCCTCTGTGGGTATTCAGTATATGAAATCAACAGGAGTCCATGCCCCCAGCTTGCTCTTTCCATGTTGGCTCTCTTTTTCTTTCTGGAAAAAATTATTTCTTTTGCCTTTTCACATCCACTTGTTTGAGAAGATGTACCTCTGACTTTATCTTTTTGGGTTCTTTCAGCTTCAGCACCAGATTCCAACAGCTCAGGTTTTAGATATTCACTATTAGAAGGGATCTACTTGGTCCTCTCATCTTTTCTCATCAGTCAAAGTGCAGATTACTTTCAGACCATAGACTGATCTCTTTGGGTCAGGTACTGGCTTTGTGTGATTGGCTATGACAGGTGGCAGGATCATGTGGTGTGTAGTATAATCTCTTAAGCGTCAAAGGTAGCTTCTTTTTTTTTTTAATTATTCTTTATGTGTATGAATGTACTGTCTGCATGCAGGTCTGTGAACCTGTGTCCTGCAATGCTGCGGAGGTCAGAAGAGGGCGTCGGATTCCCCTGGAACTGAAGTTAAAGACGGCTCTCAGCAGCCATGTGGGTGCTGGGGATCGAACCCAGGTCCTCTGCAAGAGCAGTTGTCGCTCTTAATTGCTAGGCCATATCTCCAGCCCTAGAGGTAGCTTCTTCTAGTGCTGATATGGACCTGATGCCAAGGCTTTGTGCCTGGTAGACTTCAGAAAATCAGGGCTGGAGATTGCCATTTGCTTAATTCATTTGGGTGATGCTACTTGAAGTCATGAAAATGGTTGGTATTTGGGGGATAAAAGCATAGGTAATCTTTGGCAGAAGATCCACGTTTAATGGTTGATGGGAGTGCTTCTTCAGGTTAGGGTAACGGGGTATTACAAAGGCATCCATTGTACCTGAATAGCCAGCAAAGAGGATGAGGGGGAAGACCCTAGTGACCTCTGGCAGGGTGAGTAAACACCAGCTGGATGTGCTGGTGAACGCCAGTCAGTAAGAGACAGAAAGAAGGAAGAGCCATCAGTGACTATTTCAAGACTCAGATGTTTGGTAGAGTCTATAGAAGCCCCTGTGAAATCAAGCTTCCAGCTGTGCTTGTAGTGAGCCGTTGCCAGGTCAGCACCACACTCTTAAGATTCCCTTCTTGTTTCTTTCCTCCACGACATCTCCTTTTTCCATATTTCTGTTTCCTTGACTTCTCTTGTCCCCAAGGCATGAAGTAATAAATTTTACTAAGGTTTAAATCTCAAGAGAAACTGGGATCAAACTTCTTCCTGAAAGTTATTGTCCTTTTTATTTTTCAGCACATCAGACACCAATAGCTGGCAGTGAAAGTCTGGTCCATGCTCTCAGGTGATCCTTACAGCAGCACTATCAGCAGGAATGTTACTGTGTATCAATCTGACTACAAAATGTCCTAAAGACATAATTAAACTCCAGAAAGGTTTGTATTCACTTTGTGTTTCAGTCTGGACTCCAAGTTAAAGAAATCAGAGCTAGGGATTGCAGGGAATGCAGTAAAATTTTGACTTTGGAAAGAACTATCATTAGAACTTCCAACAGAAGACCTATACTCAGAGGAAAGACAGTCCTATAGTAACAGATTGGTGAATAGGTAAATATAGAGTATTTCAAATGAAAGAAAAGTCTAGGCTGGGGATGATGGCCCATGCCTGTCAACCTAGCATTCAGAAGGAAGATCATGAGGTTGAGGTTAGCCTGGACTACATAGTGAATTAGAGGCAACCTCCACTAGATAGCAAGACCCTGTAAAAATAAATCAACAAACCAACCAACAAACAAAAAAGAAAGAATATGAAACAACAACAGCAAAGACTAGACATTTGGTTGTTTTTATGTTTGGGCTTTAAATAATTTAAATGGCTAAGACAATGACTGAAAGAGCTAAGGAGGCTTCTGTCAGGTATGTGAAAATGAATGTCGACATTCAGTACCCTCCTGTAACTTCCAGCATGTTACCGTCCTTCATTGGGCACAGGGATGCTTCATAGGTACTGTTTTGAACCAATGCATTGCAGTCAACTACTTAAAATACAGATTCTTGGGATAATACCAAGGAATCTTAATTTTAGTGGCCCCTATTCTTGCACATGGATAAGAATTCATTTAATTATTTGTGTTCCAGTCATTAAACAGAATGAAACTAAACTCAGAGGATTATATGAAATCATCAAATGTTTTTCCTACTTTCTTCTAATAAAAGCCTGTTATTGCGTATTTACAGCCCTCTTTAAATTTCTTTGGTAGTAAATGTAGTAACGAGGTAGACATGTTTTTGTTCTCTTTACAAAAACCTCCTCTAGACAGTGATTAGAGGAGTTCTGGAATGGACATGTTTAAACCCTCATGCTGTAAACGTGGAGTATAAAGTAAAATGTAGATGCCCAAATGAACATACATGTGAACATATAACAAAGTGTTCACTTTTGTGTCTTGTCCCAGCACCAAAATGGAATAGATGTGAAATTCAAAAGTGAGATGACAAACTCCAACACAAGACTCAGTGTCAGAGACTGAGATACTGAGATTGGGTGAGAGTATTCAGACATTCATGAGTGACAGAGGGCAGGGAAGAGTCCTGAGCAGATCTTGGCGAGTTTACCCACAGTCAAGTGACAATGCAGTCTCCTTCCTCTTGGAGCTAGGGATACTGGGTCTGGTGCCTGATTCATATCCGTGAAAAACCTAAATGTAAATGGCATGTAAAAGTTAGAGAGGAGGGAAGAGAGAGAGAGAGAGAGAGAGAGAGAGAGAGAGAGAGAGAGCGCTTGCTTCACTATGGAAGTGTTTTCTGAAGTCTTCATCATTTTGACATCTCAGAAGGAGAACTGGCTTATGAAGCCTCAGCCAGCCTATCTAGAACACTGTTAGATATAGGAAGCTTGGTTAGAGAGGCCAAGTTGGGATCCTCTCAAGGATCCACAGAAGTTCCCATGGGAGGAGAAGTCAGTCTTCAATGGTTTCTGCAGAGCCTGAGAGCCCAGTCTCTAGCTGGGAGAAGTTCCCAGACCTCTGGGCTCTTCCTGCTCTGTACCTTCCTTTACTCTATCCTTTACACACACCCCACCTCCAGCCTCAGTCCTTGCAGGTGGAAAACAGAAATCCGTGAGCAGGGATAAAAAGAGGAAAGGAAGAAAGCAGAAGAGCAGAGTGGTGCTCCTGAGGCTGATGGTAGAGCTGTCTGGCCCCTGGGGCTGTCTTGTTTACTGGCCTCATTCAGCAAATTCAAAAGAACTTTGGGAAATTAGAAGTAAGGTGTATTTTTAATTGCATTCATCCTGTGCCTGGTTACTCTGATTACCTATCTTTGTATGCACTGATCCTAAAAGTGCTACAGACATTCACAAAGCAGCATAGTACTTAGGTCCCTGAAATTTGAAGGGGAGATTTAAGGATTTGGTGATGGTTCCTTTACCTTAATATTTTCCCCAGATTGCTTTAAGCAAAACCTGAAGGAACAGCTTTTTTGAAGCAGCTGTGCTTTGGAGCTCCTCCCTGTGATTACCTTTGATGGTGAAAACAATAAATCAGCTCCCCATGCTGGTCTTTAATGAAAGGTCAAACAAATTTTTCCTAGACACCCCAGAGAGAAATATTTTAAAACCCAAATAATTGCCTTATGATGTCTCTGCTATTATTTTTTAGCATTTACAAGCTTCTATCAATTTCCAGAACATAGCAAGGCATGAATTGCTATCATAGCATGCCCCACACTACATGACCTTATGTTTTACTATAATCCATCACTAAATCATATTCAAATATTCATGCACCCACAAATCAGTTAGTGCCCGCGTGGTGTTCCCTGCATGATCTGCTAGCTCTCTGCTTTCTCTTCACCTACCTCTGAGGGTCGGTCTCAAACGTGCCCTGGTTTTCTGCTCAGAAGGAGTTAAATATGTGCTGGTTGGGCCATTTCCCTCAGTTTTCTCTGTGAGGGGCTCCCGGCCTGGTTGCTCCAAGATGGACCATGCCCTTGTCTTAAGCCTCTTGTCACATCCCAAGATCGTCACTCCAACATGATCCGAGGGATTCCCTGCTACCCCTGTGTCTGCTTACACTTACTATATAGTTTGTTAAACTCTTTGTAAATTTCCCAGTCTGAGATTTGCATCCTCATTTGCACAGCCTAGTGGACATCCTGCCAGCCGCCTGACATTTAGCACCTGATAATACAATACATATTAAAAGTATAATTTTCCTGTTGAGGAAAGGGTCCTAAGAGTCATGGGGCTTACTTTCCTTTTAATCTTCTCCAGCTTTCGTGTTTCAATTTGAGATCCGTTTCTTACCTGACCCCAGACATCCTGCTTTTTCTCCCAACTTAACCTTTGAATTGAGGCAAAACCTCAAAGTTCTGCAGGGATCCAGTTGAAGAGGGAGGAGGTAAGGAACAGTGGATGAGGCTGAGAACCCTTCACCCCACCCTCCACCAGAAGAACTCCCTTATCATCTGTTCTCTAGGCTGAGTGGCTTTGTACATGAATAAGTTTGTGAGTTTGATAAAAATAATTCTACTGTTTAAATGTGTGGAAATCAGTACATTTAGGCATGGTATGTTTCCCTTGAAGTGTAAATTAGATATCCCAGAGGACTGGTTCCTTGTTGGGCATTAGTAATAAATCATACTCATTCACAGCTAGGGTCTAGCAGTGTGTCCAGAGCTGGGTTGAAAGTGTAAGTGTGTGTGTGTGTGTGTGTGTGTGTGTGTGTGTAGTCTCAAAAAAATGACATGGTCGTAATGAGGTGAAAGGTGGAAAAGCTGAGGAATAGATTCTTTATGTGAAGACAAAAGACACTCATATCTCATGCCCCTCCCCCCAACATTGGTCTGGCTAGCCTATCTAGAGAAAAGGGACTACCACACAAATCAGGTAGTGACCTTATATGGTGGAAATGGCTGCCTGCTACAGCTTGCTATCAAGAGAGTGCATGGAAACAGTTTCTAACCACCAGGGAGTCTTTGGTCACTCAGGCTTGGAAACTGGGAATCATCCTACAGGCTCTCTTACTCTCCCTTACTCCCCATATCCAATTTGTCACCAAATACACCATACTGCTTTTGAATACATCTTAACCCTGTCGCTTCTCTCCACATCATTTATTATGTTTTGGGCATCTCCTCCCCTATTTGTTACCTGACTCAGAACTTTAGAACATGGCTTCAAGATTCGATCTGCAGAGTAAACTTCTCTTTTAAAAAATACTGAATTTTTGTGAGTTTTGTACAATGCAATTTGGTAATATTTAGGTCCACTTCCATACCCACACTCCCTTCCACTGCCCCCCGCCCAATTCAGTGCACTCTGTTAAATACACAGTATGGTCCATAGAGTCTCATTTGTGTCCCCATATGTCTCTCAGTGTGGATCAATCCCCTTGAGCCTGGTCAACCAACCAAGAGACCCCTCCCTGTAGGAGACTATCTCTTCCCCTCCTAGCAGCCATCAGTTGTCCAAAGTTCATCCTGTTGGGTTGGACTTTCTTATCCACCTCTCCTTATTGATGCTGGGGTTTTGTCTGGCTTGAGCTTGCATGGGGCTTGTGCCTGCAGTCATCATTGCTGTGAGTTCATATCTGTAGCTGACCAGCTGTCTGAAGGACTGTTTCTTTGTGGTCATTCACCACTTTTTGCTGTGACAATCTTTTCACTCCCTCTTCTGCAATGATTCCTGAGCCGTGGGAGACAAAAGTTTGAAATTTGTTTCCCAACCAGGGATGAGCATTCTGTAGCCTTTTGTTCTCTGCACATTGGCCTAATACAAGTTTCTGTATTAATCACTGTACATTGCATAATGATTCTTCTCTGGTGAGAGCTGAAAGATGCATTCATCTTATATGTATAGGTAGAATTGACAATGTGTCTCTCAGGCCTAAGCATCTTACAGACATTTATTCTCTGCATTTGACCAACTCTGGAACTCTGTAATAGTCTCCATATTTTGCAGAAAGAAGCTCCAGACATGTGTATTTGGCTATGTTTACAGTACCACACATGAGTTCCCTCCCATTGAGTGGGCCTTAATTCCAAGTTAGTTGATTAATCCCCAAGATAAAAGCACCACTACTGTACCAATAATTTGCTGGGTTAGTCATCGTTGTTTATTAGGCTTTACAACTGGCTAGGGACATTTATTGAGTTTCTCCCTTGGTAGCTTATGTAATATTCTCCGATACCATGAGAGCTAGTTTTCAGGGTGGAGGCTTTCAGGTCAGTTCCAGCTCAGTTTCTCCAAGTCCTGCTTCTGAAGTATTTACTGGCTTCTGCAAAGGGTCTTAACTTCAAAGTCTAGAAGACAGTCAAAGGCTTCAGCAATAGCCTGTGTAATTTTGGGAGTCTCTTAGACTACCCTGACCAACAAGTTGAAGGGACGTTTCTTCTGCTTGGCACTATGTTTTTTATTTTTATTTTATTTTATTTTTTTTTTTGTCTTTTCAAGACAGGGTCTCCCTGTAGCCCCAGTTGTCCTGGAACTCACTCTGTAGACCAGGCTGGCCTTGAACTCACAAAGATCTGCCTGCCTCTGCCTAATCCTTTGCTAGTATTAAAGGCGTGCGCCACCACACCCAGCTGTGCTTTTTATTATATAGCCTTCATATATATATATATATATATTCACATACACACACACACACACACATATATATATATATATATATATATATATATGTATATTAGTGTATATTTTTCAGTAAGCCCTTGAATTAATATATTTCCCTCTGGTTTTACACACTGCCTAAGCATTGTCTCACCTCTCACTCCCCCTGTAAGGGCTTCCCTACTCTCTCCTTTTTCACCATTCTTCCACTGATAACATCTGTTGCCTACTATCCCACTCTCTAAAGCTCCTTCTTCCCCTTTACCTCCTTGGCTGCTTTTAATTTTCCTGGCTTCTGTGGTTATTCCAGGATGTATAGTCATAGTAAGGATTTGGAGCTAGGATCCACAATTGAGAGAGACCATATGTCCCTTGTCACTTGTTTTTCTAGGTCTGTTTTATTTCTCTTAGCATAAGAGTTTCATGCTCAGTCCATTTCCCTGCACATTTCATGATTTCATTTTTCTTTACTTCTGAGTTGTACTCCACTGTATAAATGTATCATGTTTTCATTATCTATTCATAAGTTGAGGGACTGTTTGGTGTTTTAATTTCTTAGCTACTGTGAAAGGAGCAGAAATAAACATGTCTGTGTAAGAATCTCTGTAGTAGGATGAGTCTGTTGGGTATATGCCAAGGAGTGGTATGCGGATCATATGGTATGCAGGATAGCTTTAATTGTCAATGTAACACACCTGGGTAGAGGGTCTCAATTCGGGAATTTCTCCCATTGAACTGGCCTGTGGCCATGTCTGTGGGGTATTTTCTTGATTGTTGAGTGATGTGGGAGGGCCCAGGCCACTGTAGGTGGTGCCACTCCTGGGTATTGTATAAGAAAGCGGGTTGGGCACAGGCCAGATGAGCAAGCCAGTAAGCAACATTCCTCCATGGCTTGTGCTTCAGCTCCTGCCTCCAGGTTCCTACCCTGAGTTCCTATTTTGGGCTCCCTAAGTGATGAACTGTGACCTGGGAGATATGAATCAAATCTGAGTTGCACTCCACTGTATAAATAAATGTATCTTGTTTTCCTTCTCAAGTTGGTATTGGTAAGAATATTTTTTCCACAGCAATTGAAGGCAAACTAGAATATATGGATGTTAAGAATTCTCCATATTGATTTCCATAATCCCACCAATAATGGATGACGGTTCTGCATCCTGCACATCCAGGCCAGAATTTGGTGCTATTTGTTCTCCTGATTTTAGCCTTTCTGACAGACATTAGTGAAATCTTAAAGTGGTTTTGATTTACATTTTCCTTCTTACTAAGGATGTTGAGTTCTTTGTATATTCTGTTATTAATCCCTTTTCAAATGTATAGCTGGTGACATTTTTCTTCCACTGGGTAAGCTTCCCCTTCACTTGATTGGTTGTTTCCTTTGCTGCATAGACGGTTTTTAGTTTAACAGGGTCCCATTTGTCAATTGTTATAAATTATATTTTCTTTGAAATGGACTTTTCACCAGGGAACTGCATACTTAGAGATGGCTTTGCCGAGCCTGAGCAGTGCAGGTTCCCATGATGCTGCAGGAAAGTGCTCAGGACTTTGGAATTCTGGGATGCTGCTGAGACATATAAAGCCCACCACACAAGACTGGGCACTCTTTCATCATTTTACCAGCATGGGTGCAGGGCACAGAATTTATGGACCAGCTGCACCAAGTGGCTTTGGTGAATATATGCTTTCTGCCGCCACCTTGTAGGAAAGCCCAGTGAAGTCTCTAGTCTAAAATTGGGGAGTTATCTCCTTGCTTTGCCTTAGTAATGGGGGAACTGGAAATGACAGAGAAGGGGCAGGAGGGTGGGATGCTCTGTGTGTGGGTGCATTGCTGTGGGTGCCTCCGCCCTGGGAGGAAAATTCTCTGCTACAGTTATCCTGAGAGACTAATGTCTGATTTAGAAAGTCCTTTTTTGTACCCATATTTTGTAGGGTACTGCCTCTGTTTTCTCAGCATTTCAGGCTTCACATTGCAATTTTTGATGCATTTGGAATTGACTTTTGTAGAGGGCGATAGATGATAGGGATCGAATTTCATTTGTGTACATGTGGAAATCCAATTTTTCCAGCACCATTTGTTGAAGATGCTGTCTTTCCTCTAGTGTATGTTCTTGGCACCTTTGCCAAGAATCAGGTGGCCCTGATTGCATCCACTCATGTTTGGGTCTTCTATTTTGTTCAATTGACCTACAAGCCTGTTTTCGTGTCAATACCATGCTGTTTTTTGAGAAAGCTTCTTTAGCCTCCAGTCTAACCTAGCTTCCCTCTATTATCAGAGAAAGACTCTGATCATAGTCTTTCATGGCTCTCATAATGCATTTTAAGGAGAAATTTCTGCGTGGAACTAGTCAATAAGATCCTAGTGTTTTAGACACTGCATACATTGGATGCAAGATGTAGAGAAATGGAGTTGGCACTGGACTAGTAGATCCTTCTTGCTGACTGGCTTTTACAGGGCTAGATGATGCTATGCAGGCTGCTGTGTGGTAAAAATCTTGTCTCACCCAGTGTGAACTCTGTGAGCTATAATAGTAACGGGCTAGAAAAGATGTGCCCATTGGTGCAAGGGTGGATGAGAGTTATGGAGTCACCATCTGCTTCCTAACTGGATTTAGGCTTTCTCTACAAGAAGAGACTAGAGTCAGATACTATAAACTTGGCCCAAAATTCATGAACAAAGAGGTCTCAGGCTCTAAGGGAGAGGAAACTAAGAGTCTTCTCTATTTAATTGATATAGAATCAACTACTCCCTCAATAGCTCTGGTTATACCCTTTAAAGCTACTATTGGCCTTAAACAGAGAAACCTCTCCTTGCAGTGAATGAACGTAAATGCAAAGACCTGTGGCTGTACAAGATGCTGAGGATAGTGGAATGTTGAAAGCTTATTTGTAGACAATATTTACTTATTCTACCCCTTTAAGGCTCAGGGAACTTTGAATCAGAGGGATTAGAAAGAATGTAAGAGCTGGAGGATGTGGGTAGAGGCTATGAGATGCTATCTTCTAAGCATGATGAAGCCATGGCAGCCATGAGCTGACAACAGCTGTACATATTGGCACTGGGGCCACAGAAGTCAGGCATTCTGAACAGTCAGCTATGGAGAGGGGAGGGACTCTCAGGACCCTACCACTTACTGCTGATTTGGCAACCAACAGATTCTAGCAACGGGGGAGACAGAATAATGAGTAGAAAACCCACCGGTGAGTCCGGCAGAGTCACATTTAGTTCCAAACTCAGCGTCATATAGAATGTCTTAGTTAAACTCTGTGGAATATTAAACAATACCAAAATTAGTAAATAGAAAGAGATTTGTAGGGAGGGGGGGCTGGGAGGGGTGGGAGGTAAATAAGAGAGGATAGAAAGGAGAGTGAGCAAAATACATGGTGTACATTATGAAATTGTATGGAATGAAATTTACTAATAAAATACATTTCTGTGTGGTCAAGGTTTAATATGTGACTTTTGAATACTTTAAGGGTGCTGAGGAAAAATTTTTTTCTTGCATTCTTCATACATAAAGCAGCTGTTTGGGTTTTGAAGGTACTCAGTGAATATTTATCAAGTACATGGATTAGTCCTGACTTCTCTTCCCTTGGCCAAAATACCCTGGCTTCTACTGTGCATTTCACAGGTCCCTTCTGTTCCTGATACTTCTAGTGCTCCTGCTCCAGCTGATGATTCACCAGCTCTCATTTGATAAGTTGTGATAGCTTGGATTCCCTGACCACACTTTTGCCTCTGTTAGGCGATCTCTATTCCACAGACAAGGTTTTATCTTTTCTTGATTAAAACCTGAAGAGACCCAGTCACACTGCAAAGGAGATATAATCTCTTTAACATGTTGAAGGTTCTTCTCAGGTTGAGGTTGGCTTATCTCTTCAATTATACAATCTGGTTTTGCTCTTCCAGATATGTTATATTTAATCTATGTCTTTGGGTGTTATTTCTTCCATTTATGAATCCATGCACCAGCTATTTTGAAGTCTGTGTTCATCTTCTCCCTTCTTCTGTTTCTCTTTTCTCAGTGACCCCTCACACTTCCTTTGGGGGTGTCTGTGGATATTAATTCCTCCAGGGAGCATTTGTTGGTTCAGGTTCCCAGGATTGTGCCTTGCTGTCACCTCCGTGGCTTTGGGAGTTCTCCAAGCAGCTTTCATAACAGCGCTTGTGCTCTGCAGCTCACTGGCCTATTGACTGGCCTCTGCCTCTCACTAGACAATTAACTCTGGCAGATCAGGAATTGTATTTACTTTTTGAGCACCTTGGGATGCTTCCTATGCTAAGTTCACAGGAAGTGCTTGCTGCATGCATGCCTGACTGACTGAATATAAGGGAGGATATTTTTGGTGAACAGAGATGAAAAGGTTCTTTTGGAGATAATAGAATTTAATCAGCTTTGACAATGTCAGATATATTTATTTAGTTGTTTTTTTTTTCTTTCCCAACTTTTCAAGAAGGAATTGAGACCTTGGAACTCCGTACCCCAAAGGAAGCTTCAAGTTGGTGGACAGAAAGAAGAAACTGCTTAGATGAGGGCTACTCTTTTATTTATTTATTTATTTATTTATTTATTTATTTATTTATTTATTTAGTCGGTCTTTTCAAGACAGGGTCTCCCTGTAAGCTGGCTTGGAACTCACTCTGTAGACCAGGCTGGACATGAACTCACAATGATCTGTCTGCCTCTGCCTCCCGAGTGCTAGGATTTAAGGCATGCACTACCACGCCCAACAAGGGCTACTCTTATTGTACTAGACGCCAACACTCTGGGAGAAATGATACCATGTGTCTCTGAGACACATGCCATGGAAAGGTGATTCCTTGCAGGAGTTTAGAGAGGAAAATGTTCCTTAATAGTAATAAATATCAGAGCTCTGTGGGAGTTCTTTCCTGGCAAGGTCAAGAGGAAACAGAAGGACTTCCTGGCTTTGGTGAAACCACTGAGGTTTAGTAGCTCTCTGAAACCATTGATGTCCTCACCCTTGCAACTTTGATGCCCCTAAAGCCAGCACCATGTTAATGACATGCTCATTTCAGTCACATTACCAGCAGGTTTGTAAGCTGTGGTTTTCTAGGAGCAGAAAATTCTTTGCCCCCCTTCCTTCCACAATTTGGGTGCTCTACTCCCCACAGCCTTGCCCTGAGGGTACTCTTCCCATTGCTCAAGTGCAAATCCGGAGGCTTCTTGTATTGTCTGTAATCTCACCAAAGGGAGCCTATCTTCCAGTACTTGCCTTGGCCACCTGGACTCCAACATTATTACAGTTCTTGGTGCTCTTTTTCTCTCCAAATTGTATTCCTATTTCTTTCTGCCCCACTTGCTCTTTTTCATTGTATATTTTTGTAATATTCACCACAAATAGCCACACCATGAATTCAACACAAGGCTGTCTTGAATTTCCTCTGCCAAAGATATTAGTCCATTAACTTAGCCTGGGGCAAGTTTCTAGGCCAGAGGCTGAGTGTAGCCAGATTCTCTGTCCAAATATCCCACTTGCTGCCTCGTTCTTCTCTGGAACTACATTGCTCTCAGCACTACTTTCTTTCAGGTTCCTGCTAGAATGGCCCATTAAGCTCTGTTTATAGCATTCAACTGCTTTTCTAGTCCAAACTTCCAAAATCTGCCACATCCCTAAAAAAACAACATGGTCAGGTTCTTCACAATAGCCTACCTTCTGGTACCAATGTCTGTATTAGTTACTTTTCTGTAGCTATGATAAAAAGCAAAACAAAACGTGACCAAGGCCACTGACAAAAGGAAGAACTTACTGATTAGCCTTATAGTTCCAGAGAGGGAAGAGTCCAAGTGGCAGCCAGAGGTGCCCAGAGCAGAAATCTGAGAGGTCACATCATAAGCAGGCATAGAAAGCATAGACTGGGGCTGGAGAGATGGCCTAAAGGTTAAGAGCGCTGACTGCTCTTGCAGAGGACTCGGGTTCAATCCCCAGCATGCACATGGCGGCTGAGAACCGTCTTTAACTCCAGTTCCAGAGGAATCTGACACCCTCTTCTGACCTCCGCGGCATTGCACAACATGGGTGCAGAAACCTACATGCAGACAGTACATTCATACACATATAAGAATAAATAAAAATTAAAAAAAATTAAAAAAAAGCAGAGACTGAACAGATTGACCTCCATTGGAAATATAGGATTGATTAAACCTTTTTACTTTGTGAACAAAAGTTCCCCGGAAAATCCTGCATCTTTGACTGAGCTTCTTGCAAGGCTGACCAACTGGTTAGCAGCACCTCAATGAGTGCAGAGAGTTTAGAATGTTGCCGATCCAGAGCCTATTAACAACTTGAGTCTTCAGGAGCCTTTAAATAGCCATTCCTTGCCCAGCTTTTACTGAATCAATATCTCATGTAACTAAAAGACAAAAAAAGAAATAAATTAATTTAGCCGCGTGTGTGCACCGCCTTAAATCACTAGCACTTGGAGGCAGAGGCAGGCCGGATGCTTTGTGAGTTCAAGGCCAGCCTGGTCTACAAAGTAGTTCCAGGACAGCTGGGTCTACAGGAGACCCTGTCTCGAAAGACCAAAAAAACAAAAAAAAAAGAAATAAATTAACTTAACAGGGCCCTAGCTTTCACCAACCAAATGCTAAGAAAGCTATCAGATAGCATCTGAGGCCTAAAGCTGAGATTTCTCTTTTGCTGTTTCAACCAATGTATTTGAAAAGAGTCTTTATTTAAGACTTCTTTGTTCTGTTACTGTAACTTCATGAAACTGCTTCCATACTAGAACATGAAATTTAGGATAACCTGAATTTGTGTTGCAGGGTCATGGCCCCTAATCTCTTATCCTCTTTGAGGTGAAAGTTGTGCTTATCTTTTGATACTCTCTCTGTCAAGTCTGACCCAGGAGAAGTTAATGGTGGTTGAGGTCTAGGCCAGGTAGTTCCATGTTCTTGACCTGTTACCCAAAGAATCGAATATAAAGGCTTATACAAATTTGCAGAAGTAGGAAAGTAATTTTAGTTAAACAAATAATAGAAAAAATCAGAATACACTGTCAGAGAGCATCAGGCAGAAAGATTAAATAAAAGTACTCAAGGGCTTCAGTTATTGTTCAGGGCTTCTTTTTAGGTTTTGGAGAAGGAGCAGTTTGGTTTATTAGAGGTGTATGGGTGGTTCTTTATATTGGCTGATAGATTAAGTCATATGTTCATTTTTTTCCTACAGTGCCTGTTCCTTCTTATAATACATCTGATTTTAATCACAAGCATGCTTAATTATGCATAGGCATAAGATGGCAAATAGGTGATTCTCCCTAAATGGCTATATGAGGACACAGTTTGGCCTTACTGTGCATGACCCCTAAACCCATTCAGACCTATCAAATATAATCAATATTATTGTCTTGCACGAGGATCTTTCCTTACTAGACTTATTTCTTTCTTATTAGTTATTTAAAAACCAACAATATTCGATACACATTAACTCTGTGCTTTTCTTTTTATCTCTTAGAATAGCACCTGTCTATTGCAATGAAAAACTATAATTATTGGTAGCATCAGTGTCAGATTAAAATAACTCCATGTCACATTCTTATTTATGAATCACAATAGTAATATAATTTAAAATACATCCTTTACTCTGGGGAAAAATAACATACTATAACATTAAGCAGGAAACTGCTGCTCTCTGTGTAAGAGCATTGATTCATTACCTTCCTTTTTTCTCCTTCCCTTCCTATTTTCAAGCCTAAACTACTGTAATTCTCCTTTAACTGGTCTTCCCACTGGGCAAATTTAACCTCTGAACAGTGTAAAGCTCTGCAGCTCATCTTTCCATTTGGAAACAAGCTAAATCTGCATATATTTTCCTCATGGAAAAATTTACTTTGCCTTCCAGGAAAGTACCACGGTGATTTAAAAACATTATCTCTCAGTCTTTGGAACCTTCAGAGTTCTGGCTTCTACATCAAAAATCTGCAGATACCAAATGCCCTTCAGCTGCCACACCAAGCACTTCCTAAGGACTCTTAACCATGATCAGATAGATTTTAGTGTTAAACCTTTTGCATTGTTGTCCCAACACTTGGAATGTTTATCTTTTAGCCAGGGAATACTTGCCAGTCTGTTAAGTTTCAAACCAAGATAAAAGGCGCTTGTTATTTTCTGTAACTTTGAGCAGCCTTTGTAAAAGTGTTCTAACTTTTTTTTTAAGCTAAAGACTTTGTGGAAATAAATATATTCTAGAGTTTTAAAGCAGTGTGCCAAGCTGCAGCTTAGACTGATTTTGTGTGGGCTCTTAAAACTGATATCGCAAATGCTACAAGAACCTGATTTGTAGTGTTTACTTGATTATGTGGCAAGATTTGGATAAAAATGGACTGGGTGCTTATGAAAAACACTAGAAGTAAAATGCTAGCAGCTTCATTTAGTTCAGGATAAGTTGTCATCAACATTTACTACCACAACATCCTTACTTTGCTTGGGATTTATCTTCAATCACTAGGATTGTAAACTCTACTAACATAGTCAAATTGCGGTCATATAGAGTCATATATATCACACAACTGCATACATATCACACAACTGCATACAGCACAGGTGTCAACCTCCAGGAAAACCTCCCTGAGCCCAACCCCATCCTCCTCAGACGCTACAACCCCCCTCAGCTCACACCTGTTTTATCTACCTTGCCAGATGTCTCCAAGCTCACTTGTTTTCATAGCTTGTTTCCACCATTAGAACATCAACATTTGGGGGGTGGGAATACTGCCTTCACCTTGTCTTTATATGACAAAAACTCTCACAGTTTAAAGCGTATTTGCAAACCCTTAAGTTGGTCAGTGCACACTGCAGTTCAAGGGATGTTTTGCTGGGAATGCGAACTGAGGGGTTGTGCTGCTTGTGAAACAGCATGTTCAGCCTCTGTTATTTTTGTTCCTTCAGGGCAGAAAGTAGCACTGTCAGCTGGTCGAGCTAAGGCTATGGGCAGGCTCTGCAGAAGCTGGCGACTGACGGTCTGGAATGTCTCTGTTGTTCAGATACAGCTTGAAAACCTCCCTCTGGCTTGGGCACCCGGCATGAATCTCTAGTCTCTCTTTATAGCTGTCACCACATAGTGGTTGTCGGTTGTCCTCTTCCTATGAGTTGGCCTTCTGTTCTGAAGTACTCTGTGGTCTTGACAAATCCTCTTTCAAGTCTAAATGTCTACTTCAATGAAATGGACCTTGATATTCCCAACTAAAAGGATTTTCAAGGATAAGTGAGGTTAGATGTGAATCACACCCATCATAACTGGCTTATTAGACTGCCTCTGGACCCCACCCCCCAAAAAAAAAGTTTTCCCCATGGAGTGCGCCTCTCACACACCCACACACTAACCACCAGAGGGAGAAGCAACATTGTTCTGATGGTTTGTGTGGCTTGTAGTAAGGTTCTCCAACTGAGTCCCTTTTCCTAGTCTTGTGTATCTTCATAAAGCTGGATTCTGAATAGAGCACACTAAATTTTATCAGGCACATAGTTGTCTGATCCTGGATTATAGTGATGGTCTTTGGCTCAAAGTCAGATGGATGTGGGCATCGTGATGAGCATTGCCCTGTATCCAGTTCTGCTTAGCAGATAAACAATAAGAGGCTTGGAGTTATGTGTTGCCAAAAATTAGCAGGCAGATTATGGTCATGTTTAAACAGGCAGTGCTCTGATGTTAAACACGTGGAAATTGGAGTAGCCTTGATGCCAAATAGAAGCCAGATATTTGCTCCCATGTATGCTAATTTCTCATAAATTCTGTAGCTAGTCTTTGTGGACAATAAGGCTTTGAGATTTTGGAAGAATTGGAGTAAGTCATTTAGACAGATTGATGAAGACAAGTTGCAGAGACAATACAAGGGTTCGCAGATAGCCATTTGGAATAGGAAGATCTGGAAGCAGTGCCCAAGCCATTTATAATTAGGAGAGCAAAGTGCTATAGGAAGAGAGTGTGTCTCCACGTGGCTGCCCTTCCTTCTTTTTCTGAGGTGTAAATTGTCTCTTCAACGTAGTAAGTGATCAATACATATCTGATGACTGAAGCCGGGGAATAATTCTAGGAGAAATAAATGAAAAGTGTCAGAAAGGAGTTAAAACTGAGTTTAGAAGGAGTGATCAGCATAAGAGTCTCCTTAGTAAGAGGCCTGTAAGACATCCTATGTTCTGGACCGGAATGAAGGTGGAGAGTAAGTGCTGGATAAATGAGACAGAGGTTCAACTATTAAAAGTTGGTATGGGACTGAATCTTCCACATAATCTACTGGGCATGATCCAGGATACATTACTAGGATCTGGGAGTGATCTCTGAGGAGATTTAAATAGCTATTCTTAGTGCCTAATGAGTGATGGGTAATAATGCTCTGTTAATTTAAAATGAAGCCAATGACCTTATATAACAAGTTCTTTTTTTTTTTTTTTTTCCAGAGCTGAGGACTGAAACAAGGGCCTTGCTCTTGCTAAGTAAGTGATCTACCGCCGGGCCAAATATCCAACCCTGGCCACTACTTTTTTCATATTAAACTATTTATTCACTATGAACAAAAGGACATTAAGGATTACTTCATATATGCTCATCTATACACATGATCTATCACATTATCATAGTAAAGTATAAAACCACCTCATTATCTCAATAGGTGCAGAAAAGGCCCATTGTAAAATTTAACATGATTTTATGTTTTTATTACTTCTTTGAGAACTTCACACGATGTATTTTGATCATAACCTGATGTCCTCATTCAACCTCCACTTCTATCCCTGTGCTCCCACTTCAGGCCCTCTTTTATTTTTTTCAGCTTTTTAACACCTACTGAGTCTAATTTCTGTTCCCTAAATGCTCTTTGCTTGGATTCATCCCTTGTAGACGGTTAAACTAACAGATGTCATACCCTTAAAAAAACCTGACATTTCCTCTCTCAGTAGCCATTAATTGCTAGTAGATCCCCAACTGTGGCTGGGGCTTCTTTCACACCTCCTCGATCCATTTGGCATTTTGTCTGGCTCACCTTGCACAGGTCTTGTGCATGCCATCACAAGTGCTGGTGTGTTCATATGTGCAATTGCCTTATCATATACAATGTGATTCCCTTGTATGCATCTACCACCTTTGGTGCTTATAATATTTCTGCCCATGCTTTCACAATGATTCTTAAGCCTTGGTAGAAGAGGGTATGAAATAGATATCCCACTGAGGGCTGAGCACTCTGAATTCTCTTATTCTCTTCACACTGACCAGTGTAGATCTCTGTGTTAATCATCACCCGGTGCAAAAAGAAGCTTCTCTGGTGATAGTTGAGAGACGTTCTACTCTATAGGTATAACAGTAAGTCATTAGGATTTGTTTTAATACTATGTCTCTTTAGCAGAATAATAGTACATTCTTTATGACCTATGATCTGTCTAGCTACAGGCTCTTGATGGCTGCCAGGTATGGATGCCATCTCGTGAAGTTGACCTTAAATCTAATCAGAAGGTGGTTGGTTACTCCACAACATTCTTGGCATTATTTCACCAGTGACCTGTCTTACCAGGCCAGTTGTTATTGTAGCTTAAAAGGTACAGACTGGGAAAGTTGATTACTTTTTTTCTTTTGGTAGCGTACACAGCCCCTTCTCATAGTATAACATCTAGAGAGGAGACTGAAGCCTCTAGATAAGTACTGCTTGATTTCTCCTACTTTTTATCATAAAGTTTCAGGTCAGACACATTTAAGTAGAATATATATATATATATATATATATATGTGTGTGTGTGTGTGTGCATGTGTGTGTGTGTGTGTGTGTGTGTGTTTAAAAAGAGTAGCTCCTGTTCACAAGGTACTGGTCTAAGATCACTGTGCATATTATATTAACTCATTAATCCTTACAACTCTCCAAGGCAGGATATATTAGTGTCTAATGTTATGTATAAGAAATCCAAAGTCAAGAGAGGGTACACACCTCTTTTAAAAGAAAATAGTCTTTCAGTGGCTAAGACAGGATTCAAATTCAAGAAGTGTGGCTTCTTAATGCACACCTGTGACCACTATATTAAATAATATTTTCTGTAGAAGAATACTAAGCCATTATCCATGAAATTGAGAGCTTGAACTCATCTTTTGGAAATGCAGCTCCACTCTTTGTGAGTTAGGAGCTTCTAAAAATTAAGCAAATAATGGAGCAGATCTTCAGTTCATTTGGCTGTTAGACACAAGAAGTGATCACTGTCTACTAGAGAAAGACATTTTAAAGTCAACAGGCCCAGGGATATATTGAATTTATAAACTCATAACATTTATGTCTGACTTACTTTGAGGGGAATTAATAAAAAATAATGCTATCAGTTGCTTTCTGTATTGACAGTAATAGTAAACCTTTGATATACTCTTTGAAGGATCAATTTGGGCAACTAGGAACCTCTGTCAAGCTTTAATTATTACTGCATTTTGAAACAGAAGAAAATTAGGTGGCTAGATCATAAGGATAAAAGACAGTTATGCTAATTTGATATTTTGCTGTAATTTATTTTAGAAATTCTCAGTAGTGGGGCTGGAGAGATGGCCTAGCCGTTAAGAGTGCTGACTGCTCTTACAGAGGACCTGGGTTTGATCCCCAGCACCCATATGGTGGCTGAGAACCGTCTTTAACTCCAGTTCCAGGGGAATCCGACCATCTTCTGACCTCCACTGCATTGCAGGACACGGGTGAGCATACCTGCATGCAGACAGTACATTCATACACATAAGGAATAAATAAAATTAAAAAAAGAAATTATCTTTTTTATTTTATCATTTATTTATTTATATTTATTTTAATTAATTAATTTATTTTTATCAATAGTAACATTAATCTTCAATGACTTATTTGAAGTGATATTGGATTATAAAAGTATTTTTAGGAGATTGCACTGCAGTCCTAGGTGAGTTATCTACCTTTATTTGAGTGTTAAATTGTGTAAAATAGGCAATTTTACAAGTAAAGAGACTTTCTGATGGCCTAAAATTTCAGAAAAATTATTGGCATTTATTTCATTAATTTTCATGCTTTGTGGTGTGGTTAAAAGTAAATCTTTTATGATAGTTTTGATTTTCACATGATACCAATGAATTGAAATTTATTTTAATGAAAACATATCCTAATTGTGACTTTATTTCTTCAATGACAGTGTTTCTGCCTTGATCATTATGGCAAGAAAATAGAAAGAAGTTAGCTAGTGGATTTACCACTTCAGTAGCACAAGAACATGAGAACTGCTTATTTTCTCACATACAATAATTGCAATAACTTAAGAATGTAGGACTGAAAACCTAGACTTAATTTATTACAGGCTCTTGTAAAAGTTGTAATAGCTAGAATCAAGGTACACAGGAAAGTGTCACCTCACAAATCTCCCCCTTGGTGACAGTAGGTTATGGCCAGTTTTGCATACCAAATGACTCCACACACTTCCACTTTCCTGTGAAGTTTTATAGGATAGAGTGTTAGTCCTCTACAAAAGATTCTTTTTTTTTTTTTTTTTTTTTAATTTTTATTGATGGTTTGTGCATTTATGAACATCATTTTCCAATTCAGATCAGGCTTATTTCCCATTCTCTTCCCCCCCCACCCCCACCCCATCCCAGATCATGTATTCTGCCATAACTGTCCTGCATCTTTCAGTTTTTTTTTTTTTCATTTTTTAGCTATAAGTGATAATCCATGAGTATAAGCATCCTTCGTGCAAAACCAATCTATAGACTGTTGTGCCCAAACCCCCACAGTCCCACCATTCAGTGGAGGTTGACAGGTTGTTTGTTCAATCAAGTTGATCAAATGAGTGTCCAGACTACATCGCTGTAGTTTCACCGTTCACCCCAATCGCAGCCTTTACATTCTACCACGCCCCCTCTTCCGCAGATTGTTCCCTAGGCTTAGAAAAGGGGCACAGGTGGATGAGAAGTAAAACTGTCCTCTCTCTCTGGAGCTGTTGACTTGGATTCTGGTCAATTCTGGCTGTTTCCTTTCATGGGCTGACAGTTTGTTCAGGAGTAACCTTTCGATCCTACTAATGAAGCACAAGCAATTAGATATATAGGTATTTAAGCAGCACTAATAGTTATGGTAGGTTACTTTGGCATAGACACATATGTTTGGATGATATGTTAATTCATGAATTACATTTTTACCCCCTGATAAATATAACAGGGTCTTACTGTGGCTTATGACATCTCCTAACCTGTAGAGGATGTAGGCTTGTGGCATCAGCCATGGGTTATTCCTCCAAGGAGAGAGCCAACAGCCAATTAGATTTGGGATATACAGGCACATGGCTGCCTCTGCTGCACAGTATTTCCAGGCAGGTGAAGTGTAGCTGGTGCTGATGGTGGAGTCTTGCTTGACTCAGGGAGACCCGTATTTGCTTTATTGGTTTAGTGGCCTTTGGGAACACTCTCTGGCATTCCAGAGGCCATCTGTACCCTTGCATGTGCGGTCTCAATACATCCCTCCCATGTTAACGTCAGGTCTTCGGCAGCAGGGTCTTATCGCCTCTCCTCCTGCAGGTATCCCAACTTAGGGGCAAGGAGCCCTTACCTTTTGTGGGGCCTTGGATCCCCTGGCCAACATCCCCCTGGTAGAACAATCCATTGCTGATGTCAGAGCTCCTGCATTAATATACAAAAGATTCTTAATGAGAGCTTTGGGTGTAATTCATGCAGAATCATATCTTGCTGAAATAACATGCTCACAAGCAGTGAGTGATGGAAATTTTTTTTCTGGCAGATGTTGTGAAGTCTTTTGTGTTAGGACAGACTCTCATCAAAAGAGGCGTCTTTAGGAATAGTGTAGTCAAAATACAGTAACTTGTACTTAGTCTATCTCATACATGGATCACTGGAATTCAGTTTTTTAAAATTTTTATTTATTATATTTCTGACCTGCGTTTCATTCTATCTGTAATTGTGTTGATTAATTTGGGAGGTACAAGGTGGTTTTGATCTTCCTCTGCATTACCAGTGGTCTAGCTGCTGCCTGAGAGGGGCTCAGCCTCAGGCAGTCTGGGGTGACTTAAACCTACACTTCACTTTTCAGGCTCTTTCTTCAGCTTGCATTGATTTCTGTGTCCATTTGAACCTCTAGGGTTTGGAAAGACATGACAAAATTCATCAAGGCCATGGGGAGAGTTTTTCTACTGTCTGGTTATTTATACTTACAGTGACTTAGAAAACTTGCCTAAAACACATGCGCATGGTTTGAATAGCTTACATACAAAAGAAGCTTGCTTTATCCATCTTCAGCTAATGGTGCTGGCAAAACTGGATCACCACTTGTAGAAGAATAAAACTAACCCACACCTTTCACCCTGTACAAAAATCAACTCCAAATGGATCAAAGACCTCAATGTAAAACTTCAAACTCTGAAAATGATAGAAGAAAACGTTGGCAGTAACCTACAAGATATAGGTATAGGAAAAGACTTTCTAAATCAGACAGTAGTTGCACAGGAAATAAGGTCAACAATCAACCAGTAGGACCTCATGAAACTCAAAAGGGAAACAAACAATCAAAGAAGCGAGGAGAAAACCCACAGAGTGGGAGGAAACCTTCACCAGTGATACATCTGACAGAATATTAACATCCAAAATATATGTTACTCAAAAAACAAAGGAGCAAGAAAACAAATGACCCACTCAAAAGATGGAGTAAAGAGAGACTTCACAAATGAAGAAGTAAAGATAGCTGAGAAACATCTTTAAAAGTATTCAACATCACTAATAATTAAGGAAATGCAGATTAAAATCACTTTAAGATTTCATGTTACCCCAGTAAGACAGGCTATAATCAAGAAAACAAAAGATACCATATGCTGAGAGATTGTGGGGAAAAGGGAACACTCATTCAATGTTGGTGGGAATGCAAACTCCTGCAACCCCCTATGGAAAGCAGTGTGGAGAATTTATTTATGTATTTATTTATTTATGTATTTGTGTATGTATTTATTTATTTATATTGTTGAAGTTTTGTGTGTAAATGAACCTACTACCTTACCCAGTCATACCATTCCTGGGTATGTACCCACAAGACTCATCCTATTGCAGAGATACGTGCACAACCATGTTTATTGTAGCTCTCTTCACAATAGCTAAGAGCTGGAAGCAACCTAAGTGTCCCTCAACTGATGAGTGGATAATAAAAATGTGGTACATCTACACAATGGAGTTCTATGTTTCGGTAAAGAAAGATGACATCATGAACATTGCATGGTTGGAGCTAGAAGCTGTTATGCTAAATGAAGTAACAGTCCCAGAAAAACACATGATATATGGTGTCCCTCATTTGTGGATCCTAGTATCAGATCCCTATTTGTAAGACAAACTGAGTATTTTTTCTTTTTTAGTAAATATAATACCTGATGCTACTATAAAAAGTACATTAAAATATATATCAACTTGCTATGTAATTTAGGAATGTATAGTAATATTTTTTTTACCTGCATGCAACTCTGCTGTTAAAAGGTGAATCCCTAAAAATGTCTTGGAATTAACCTATAGTTCATTTTCAGATGTCATAATTTTGGTATATGTGTGGAGTATATAAATGCATAATTTGGAGTAATATAAAATTAAAGGGAACAACAACAATAAAAAGACTTGTTCAAAGAACTGACTGAAACAGTAAACTTCTGCCCAAAAATTAAAAAAAAATTTCTGCATCAAAAAATTAAAAAAATATTGAGAAAAAGATGCAGGACATGAATGGCAGAATGCATGAGCACTGGTGGGATGGGGGGCATGGAAGGGGGACTGGGTCTAAATTTGATTAAGAAATGTTGTATGAACTGTGCAAAAGTTCAGTAAAAATTAAGAAAAAACCCCACATGCACAGTTTAAATAGCTTACATCCAAAAGAGGCTTGCTTTATCCATGGCTTATGGTCTTTAGAACCCAGGAGCACTGATGAGCCACATCTTTAAATTATCAATAGCAACTAATGATGTAGGCAAGAAGACTAATCAAAGGATTCTAGTAGTTTGTGCTTTTATTATTTTACAAGCTTCCAAGGTCCAGTCTCTTTTCTACACTGATCTCATCTGGCCATGGTCCATATTTTGAAGCTTTAGCCCATTACTCACTCAGGAAGCTGATAGGACCTATCACCATTTACTAAGAAAAACCCCCCCAGATTTTGCCTATATATACTTCCTTGTCCATCTGTGAGAAGCATGGTTTCTGTCTATGAATGTCTATCTTACCCTTTAATAGTTTGTTTAGTTGTGTTTATTGTTCCCCAGGCTCCAATAAGGAATTGCTTCATCCAGGCTATTGGCACAGATACAACTTTACATTGCCAAGATTTTATCAAAGTCATTTGGAGAATGTTAACGGTGTTTTTTTTTTTTTTTTTTTAATGTTCATCAGATCTTAAGTGCACAGATTGGGCTGTGATCCTTGTCTGATGACATGGGGTCATGGCTTTCAATGGCATTTTGTTCAGTCTTGACTTAGTTGCTCGTGGAAAACAGCAAGCAGCTTACTCTAGGGTATTAATTCATCACTAGGAAGGATTAAGATCAATTGGTGAAATTGTTCATGTAAATGGACTGTATTTAGTGCTCTGGTAACACCCTGTTCTGCCTTCAGTTCCAAGATACTTATTCTCCAGGTTCTGGGGGGTGTTAACACTCCTACCCCTGTGGCTCTTAGCAGAGTTTTTTGAGATCTATCTTCCATATCCAAATTTGAACACTTCCCTCTTGGTTGATGTTAATTTTTTTGTCTTTTTGAGACAGGGTCTCCCTTTAGGGTTGATGTTAATTTTAATTGTCTATGTCCTTTACCTTCATATAGGGGAACTCAGAATGATTGTACTAGGTCCGGAGCTGCTTTCCAAGAACAACTAGAGGGATGCCTCTTAATTCTTCATTTAGGCAACAGTAACTCTCAGATGTGACCTCAGAAAACAGCCAGTTTCTCCACTAGGACTATAGGTAAACTTGAACTTTCCAGACATCTGACCAAGAGCTTATTTTATGTATTTTTAATAATATTGATGTGTAAATATCTAAGTATCATTACTCTCAATTCAGAGTACTCTCACCTGGATATAGATAAACATAATGATGAAATGGAAAGTTTAGAAACCAAAGGATGCCACATTAAAACTGCATTAAATACCTTCATATAGAAAATAGTATAACCATATCATCTTTTTCATACTTTAGAGAGATTAGTACTTTTACATGAAATAATAATGCCCAAGCCTAGCAAATCAAGAGTGTTTAGAAAATAGAAAGGTTGAATAGAGGACTTTTGCTTGAGAAATATGCAGCTTTTTATTTGAAAATTTTTAGTAATGTCTTGGTTGATTGAAATTGCTAATCAAGGTAAAAAGATGTGTGATTCGAGCAATTACAGAGCAAATATAGTTTCTCATTTCCAAGACACATGCTGGATACCTAAGCAGGATTTAAATAAACCTTTTGAAATACTTCACACCCTAGATGTTTTCAGTTATTCACTGTTCCTCTTTTCTTTCTTTCATCACTATTACATGACTATCTACCTATATATGATAATAATAATTTTTAGATTTTGCTCTTATTCTTAAAACATGCTAGACAGGGGCTGGAGAGATGGCTTAGTGGTTAAGAGCGCCGACCGCTCTTACAGAGGACCCGGGTTCGATCCCCAGCACACACATGGTGGCCAAGAACAGTCTGAAACTCCAATTCTAGGAGAACTCCAGTTCCAGGGGAATCCGACACCCTCTTCTGTCCTCCGCGACATTGCACGACACGGGTGCACACACCTGCATGCAGGCAGTACATTCATACAGATACCGAAATAAATAAATAAAAATTAAAAAAACATGCTAGACAAGAATTTGGCTGAGCTGGAGAGATGGCTCAAGAAGAGTACTTTCTCTGCAAGCGTGAAGACTAGAATTTGGATTCCAGCACCCGGGTAAAAAGCTTATATAAGCCCAGAGCTGTAGAGGATAGAGATGGGAGAACCCCTGGGGTTTGCTAGCCACCAGACTAGATTCAGATTCAGTGGCAGACTTTATCTCAATCAAATGAGGTAGAGAGCTATACAGAAGAACACCTGATACTCTCCTGTGGCCTCCCCATGTGTGCACAAGCGTCTCTACTTTCTCTCTCACACAAATATACATATGAATTTGGCACATGGTCGATGGTAGATAGACAGACAGATAAGAAATAAATAAGCAAATAAATAAGTGCCCGGTCAGGTATTGTGGGGTACAGACAGACAGAAATTGATGGATAAGAATATATTGGAAACACTCTTGCCTAGGAGGTATAATGTAGTTGGGATGCAGAAGAAGCAGGTAAACATTGTTTCAGTCTTAAGAGGCATTAAAACTATGTTTAGACAGAGACACACATCAGAAATTACAGCAAGCACTCTTGCTTCTAATGGCTGTGTACGACCATTGCCCAGCTTCCTTCCTGGCCATACCATTTCCTTTTGGTCTTCGGTTATGGGCCATGTGGTAACTTGGATGCTCTTTCTTTCTCCCTATTCATGTTGCACCCCCCCCCCAGTCTCAGCCATTCGTACCCCCCTTCCCATTACCCTGTCACCTTCTCAGTTTCCTTTCTTGCTGTTTCTTTTACTGATGGGATTATTGAGACCTTCATTAATGCATGCAAAGTTTCTTAAAACGCTTCTATGCAGAAGGCACACAAGTTGTTTTTATTATGAATAAGCATTCTAAGGACAGAATGGAGGGGTTTTTTTTGGGGGGGAGAGGGAGAAAGAGAGAGAAAAAACAAAAAGCACAATATTGCCTTATGACAAGTTGCTATCCATTTAATTAATGAAAGGCACTTTCAATCAATCATGTATGTTAATTTCTATGAATCTACTTGGCATTATCAAGGTATCTTTATAAGATCCAAGCATAACATCATTTGCAATATACTTTTAAAAAATTCTGGAATCAAAGTCAAACATGAACATTTTAATTAAATAGAATTTTACAAACTACATCAGTAAGTCTTGCACAGATTTGCACTCTGCACTCCTGTTTTTTAGGGAGTGTCACCTGGCAGAGTCACAGGAAAAGGGGATCAAAGAGTTTTATTCTTTAGAGCAGAAAGTGAGAAAGAACCATGCAGTGATTGAAATTTCCCAAAAAGAATTTTAAATAGGCAGATTTTAATTGCCCCAGAATAGAACTTGGCCAGAAAATCAAATTGTTCTTCCTCCTACTCATTATGGAATTTCTGAAAAAATATCACACTGAATTAGTACACATATTTATATTTAAAATGTATCTGGACCTAGTCCATTGTAATTAATAACAGAAATTAACAACTTTAGTTTTCAACTCTAGATTAGTGATTAGATGGATATAGAGAAGCGGGCATGGTTAACCTGTGGGACTTCTCAGCATTCCAACTGGCCTGGATAGCCCCTCTCTGTCTCTCTGTTTCTCTCTGTCTCTCTCTCCCTCTCTCTCCTTCCTCTCTCCTTCCATCTCTTCCTTCCCTTTCCCTCTCCTATAATCCCAGGTAAGGCAGAGTTCCCTGGGTAAAAGTGTTTTTTTATTGTTATTTTCGCCCACTTTTCTTAAATAAACTCTCAAATACAATCTATGGCTGATCTGGAGGAAATTCAGATGTACTGGCTCGGTTGCACCCAGCTGTACTCACAGACTCCCCAAGAGCTAGAGACGAGATGGAGCTTCCATGTGCACGCAGGCTATTTGCATCTCCTTAGATGACATGGTATATTAGCTTGCAGGTTTGGACCTATATGTTCTAAAAGCTAATTACCAAATTATTTAAGGCATAAGCCCTTTTCACGAAAAAAATAGTTTGAAAAACTCAAACCACAGAAGAGTGGTCTGATTCTAATGGCCCTTTAAGCTGTGACACTCTCTTACCTGATATTGTGTATTAGCAACCTTTCTGCTTGCTGTGCCCAAACACTTGACAAGAAACACCCTAAGGGAGACAAATCACATGATTTTTGGCTCATGATTTGAGGGGACGGAGTCCATCATGGTGAAGAGCAATGGCAAGTGACAGTTCCATGGAGGTGGGGGTGTGTGCTGGCTCATTGACTTCTTTGTGGACCAGGAAAATGCACAGGACTGGTGGCTTGGTTCTAAACCCAGCTCTGCTCCCCGGTGACCTCTAGATATGTCCTACCTCCTAAAAGTTCAACTACCTCTCAAGAATAGCAGTTTGGGACTGAATGTTCACACAGAGGAAGTGATGGGAGACATTTTACATGCGAAGCATAAAGCTCAACCAGCTCCCTGCACTACCCCTGTTCTCTCTCAGAGAATTTCCCAAGTGCTATGCCACAAAGGTACTTATCTGTTATTCCCAAGTACTATGCCACAAAGGTACTTATCTGTTGAGGTTTGTTTTGGCCCATTCCTCTAGTTTGAGCAGCTCAAGAGGTGGGGAATTTTGGAAGACTCAGGGCTTTATAGTAAAGCAGATGTCGGCCCAGATTTCATTTCTCCTACTTCCTCTCTGAGAGTCTTTGTGACATTTGTCTTTTGGGGTCATAGAGTTTTTGTTTTTAAATCCTCTTAGGGCCTGTGTCTTTTATCCCTAATATGGGACAATGATACAAAATTTGTAAAATACTAAGCAAAATGATTTATCTAACAGTCTTTGAATATTGTAACAATGCTCCACAAATATTAACTGTGGGTTATTATTATTATCAGTTGTTTGCATGCTGAGGGCAGAGGTATCTTGCTCTTCTGAGGTAGAACAGAGCTTTATAAAAAAGTTTGATAAGTTGCTCTTTTGCCACTTTGTACCAAATCCTCTGCCACATCCTTGTATGTGTTAAGATATGCTTCTGTCCCTGGTATTCTCTGTCTGTCATCCACCTAGATCCCTCAGAGTGGTCTTCTGACATTCTGTGGTTTCCTGTGTCCATAGCCGAGCATCTGTGACATATATATATATATATATATATATATATATATATATATAATTTTTGAGATATGGTCTCCCTTTTAGACCCAGCTGTCCTGGAGCTCGCTCTATAGACCAGGCTGGCCTTGAACTCACAGAGATTCATTCCCTTGCCTCTGCCTCCCCAGTGCTAGATTAAAGGCCTGTGCCACCATGCCCAGCTTAAAGATGATTCTTAGCCACCATGTGGGTGCTGGGAATCAAACCTGGGTCCTCTGCAAGAGCAGTCAGTACTCTTAACTGCTGAGCCATCTCTCCAGCCCACATCCCACACATTAAGTGCTCTTAACCAGAGTCATCCCTTCAATGCCCTGTTTATTTTATTTTATTTTAAAGGACTCATACTTATGACTTTCTGAATTCTCCTGTCTTTGGTACAAGACCGTTTGGTCTGCACACTGCCAGAGAACAGACCATGTCTAGGAGTTTATATCCTCTCCTCCTCCACTAATTATTGGTGTATGTGTATGGAAACCCATTTCCTTTGCATTGAGGTGGGGCCAACTGCGAGGTATAGCCTCTAGTTCTCAAGGTGCTCCAAAATCAGGCCCAGGCTGAGGTATGACCGCCAGTCCTCTCACTTTGCTTATCTCTCTGGCCTGTCCTGCCTTCCTTACCTGCGTAATGACATCCTCTAGGATTGTTCCTTTAAAAGAAACCCACAAACACTCAGCTCATTGTCTGCTTTGGGATTTCTCTCTAAGACACACACACACACACACACACACACACACACACACACACACACACACCACACAGGTCTGATTAGGAGGCTTGCTAGAATTCTCATTCTCAGAATGTTTGCAGTTCTCTGCAGCCT
Source organism: Rhizomys pruinosus (assembly GCA_009823505.1). Classification (NCBI taxonomy): domain Eukaryota; kingdom Metazoa; phylum Chordata; class Mammalia; order Rodentia; family Spalacidae; genus Rhizomys; species Rhizomys pruinosus. The sequence goes on from VZQC01008182.1 coordinate 1,438,595, forward strand.
GAAGTACCCACGGGTCACGTAAAGGGACATCCGTATTTGTGTCTGAGGGCTTAGAGGCAGGCGCCAGCCACTGTAGTGTAGGTAGTAAATATTTTAGCCTTGAAGGTCATGCACAGCAGTCCATGCCTCCTTGCTGACCTCTGTTTTGGAACATATTTCCCTTGCCTTCATTTCCAACTCACCTGCGTCTTTTCACACTAATGTCTGACTGTTTCTCAATGGCTTTTAGTTGCTAGGTCAGCCTGCTGCTCTGCTTAGAATGAATGGTGCAGCCTTTAGTGCCTTTAACTTCTGGGAATAAACTGAAAATATGATGCACAGTGTTATTGCTAACACCTGGGTCATCTCTCCAACCACCAGGGAGTTGTTGAGCATTTTTTAAGTTACCACTGTTTGTATTGTAAAGGCTCCAGAGCCATGTTTACAGCAGCAAGGCAGGCTTTAGGTCTGCAAGTCCCGATGGAAGAGGCCATGGCTGCACTCTGCAGAGTCATTGGTATTTTGTAGTCTTTGTTTTATTGTTTTGCCACAGACTAGCAGCCTTTGGTGGATCATTGACATTAATCCTACTCAGATACCTGTTTGTTTTCTAAGCTGTGAAAATTCAGTATTAGCTGAGTTGAGAAAGGTTTATTTACATTCAATATTACTTGACATCTTTGTAATTTTCCCTTTTCATGACAAAGGGAGGATATTTACATTAAAAACACATCAATAACCTTAGTAATCTTCTTGAGCAGACACTGGTACATAAAATCAGGATGCAAGCTAAGAATGATGGGAAAGTGCATGTGGTATAGCCTGTTCCAGGCAAATCTTAAAGCACAGAGATGAAAGGATGACTCAACACACTTAAACCATAGAAACCCCAGTGCTTTCCAGGTTTATCTTGGTGAGGAAAAATAACTGCTTAAAGAATGGGAGGAAGTCATAAATATTGGGGATTCTGATTAGCATAATGGAGGGGTCAGGGAAGTTGCTGTCAACAGTGTCCTTTATAATACATCTGGAAGTAAAGCACACCACAAAACTGAAAATGTTAATGTAATAGATATTTCAATTTTGTCATCTGATAATTATTTTTGCTATAAATTAAATCAATATTGGATTACAATCTGAATAGGTAGAATGCATTTGAACCCTGAGCCATAATTTGGATTGTAGATGTATTCGTAACCCTCTCAATATGTCTGGCTTGTGTTAGAATGAAGACAGTGGGGTTCAGGCACACCTCTGAGACACTTCTAAGGACATTACATGTCTCCAGTGAGTCTACCATTAGGATGGACAGGGGCCGAGGAAGGGGACATACTGGCAACTGTCTATGGTTCTGGTCACCTTCTGGGAAGGAGGTATGGTTGACAGAGGCAATTGGGTTATATTGGCAGTGATTAAAACTTAACAGTTTGCCCAGGACCTCTACAAAGGCTGACATTTAAACCAACATAAAAAGTTCTAAGGATTCATCCTGAAATTCTTAAGGCTTTGACAGTCACAAATGTTAAACTCCATCTCCTTCTTAGTGAACTTCAATTGGACTTCTAAAATTTTTATATCAAAGTAGTCTTAGAGAGACATAGATTGGGCCAACATCTTTTAACACTAAATATAAGGCTTTCTTCCATAAAACATATCCTTTATCATGTTTGGCAAATTCCAACTTGTAAGTGAAAAGATTGCGTACATAATGAACTACAGTTTGCTGCTGTAATGCATTTCACCAATCATAAAGGAATTGGAATTTCTCATGAATTTCCCTAATAGCTCCTGAATACCTGCCTGATCACCTTGCACATGTAAAAATCCTGGAACTACCAGGATAATTAATACCTTTGAGGGCTGACTAAGCCAGAAATGACAAAATGACAAAGATCAGACTGGCCCCTTGCAGGGATGCTGAGAAACCAAAGAGGAGATTATTTATAATCCAATGACAGGGTATTTCCCCATGTATAAATAAATACCAGGAGCTGAGACAGTCAAGAGTGGGAGCCGCATCCAGGGTGCAAGACACGATTCTCTCATGTAAGATTAGAAACTCTCTGAACAGGTGTAACTTAGATGTCTCCAAGTGGTAGGATTTTGGCAGACATGGTAAGGTTATTTTCATTTCCTGGAGTTGGAAATAAGAGTTCCCTGCACTTCATCTTCAGTTTCCTTTCCCCCCTGTTTGGAGAGTCATGTGTTTCTTTTCTGCCAGAAGACTTAAGTCCTTCATTCTATTTTCAAGTGCGAATTATCCTACAACACTGACATCCTTGAACCTTCCTCATTGTATTTTCTTGTTATGGTTTCCATGTGCATTTTCTTAAGTTTTTATTAGTTGTAGAACAAGGTTGACTAACACTGTTTTCTGTATGCTTTTGGTAGAGGTGAAGAGGATGGGTGTCCCCAGCCAGCTGTCCCCACACAGCTCTGACAGCTTGAACTTGCTAGCTGAACCTTTTTCCTTGTGACCTCTTTATTTATCTGTACTTTATAGGTGACATGAGGAGTTGACAAAGGGAAAAAAAGTATATGAAATGTTATCGTGACATTATTCCTAATCAGGGAAGAAAAGCACCGTACTTACATCTGATGTTACTAAGCCACAGGGCACCATCTGTCCCGTGTGTCTGTAGTGGAGAAGAGGCAACAGAGAGAAGTTCATGTTTGTTCTTGTGTGAAGTCCCAGAGCTCCCTTTTCCATATCCATCTTATTTTTGCACATCTTGCTACAAACAGACAAAAGCTGTTATTACAGAAGGGGAAGCTGATAGCTTTTAATACATCACATCCACCAGGATGAAGGCTTAATTGCTACTTTTATGTTCATTTTACAGTGAATAGTAATTAGCCTTTGGCCCATTACAGTGTGTGAACATTGAATTACCCACCTGCTCCTTGCCATGTCTCGTTAACTTAAACTATGTGCCTAAAGCTTCAAGGGAAAAAGGACTCCACCATCTCTCTGCTGAAACGTGCCTTCCAATGGATGGATTCCCTAAGAAAAGTCACAGGTTCGAGGGCAGTAATCTCTCTGTTTGTCCTGAGAGTCCAAGACAAAGATTTTTTTTTGGTCTTTTTGAGACAGGGTCTCCCTGTAGCTCCAGCTATCCTGGAACTCACTCTGTAGACCAGGCTGGCCTTGAACTAACAAAGATCCACCTGCCTCTGCTTCCCAAGTGCTAGGATTAAAGGTGTGCGCCATCACGCCCGGCTCCAAGACAAAGATTTTTAAAGGTGCTCTGAGTTACTGTAGTTGGTATTTCTCACATGTTTTTGGAAATACAGACATACTTACTTTCTTTGTAAAATCCCAAATACATTTAACTTTTCTTTGAGACAATATTTGTTGAGCTATTAGCTGATTTATGAAGATAATTTGATAAGTACATTACAAAATCAATGTGTATATTCAGTACCAGAGAAAAGGAAGGTAGGTGATAATATCTTCTGATTTGTAACTAAAATTTCCTTTGGAGTAAATGGGACTGAAGATGAAACAGTCAAGATTGCCATCCAATTAAGCACATAAGAGGGCTTGTCTCCTCATTGAGTAAAAGTAAATGTGTGTGTGTGTGTGTGTGTGTGTGTGTGTGTGTAGTCTTAACTTCAGCTGAAGACTCTGATGTAGGTACCAGCTTTCTATTCCAGAGCCAGAAGTAAATTTAGAGACTGTTTGATTGAGCCTGTCAGTTTACAGAAGCAGAAATTCGGGCTTAAAACATGTTGCATCCTGCCTGTGTTCAGAGACAATACTTGCTTCTTTCTTATAATAAATATTTAAGGAGATCCAGCATCCAACTGAATATGGGACCTGAAACATACCAGTCTGAAATAGAAAGAGAGTAGCTAGCTTAATTTTTTTTGCTTTAAAAAACATCCCTGAATTTTTTCCACTCATATATGCATACACCAAAAAATGATGTGTTGCTTCCAGGAGCCACTGACTAGGGCTCAGTCCCAAGGTTGTAGTTATGTTAATTTTTCATGACTATGGCAGCTAATTATCACAAACTTCAGGACTTAGAATGATATCAGTTTATTATCTTCCATTTCTGGATGTCAGAGGTGCATAAAATGAAGGCATCACTGGGCTATGTTCCATCTGGAGGCTTTGGGGAGAGTTGTTTTCCTTGCCTTTCCCAGTAGAATATGTACCCATCCTGTGACCCCCCTCCTTCACCGTCAAATGAATAAGCGTTAAGTGTTTGCAGGCATGCTTGCCTATGGCACTGAGACAGTGGTAGCAGTGACCAGAGGTGATTTCCCTGTTTGGTAGCAGGAGGTCGAGCTGCCTGCCCCTGTCTGATGGATTGTGGCATAAACAGGCATAAACATGATGTGTTGTTGGGTATCTGTGTTGAGGGAAGTGGAGAGCAAAATCTTAGAGTACCATGAGAGGCACATGTAAGCCATGTTTGGTAAGGTTGTCAATGCTGGAAGTGTTCACTTGAAGCTAGGGTACAAGAGTTGTACAATGCTGTTACTTCAAAGAAATGAGGTTTTTTTTTTTTTGTCTTTTTGAAACAGGGTCTCCCTGTAGCCCCAGCTGTCCTGGAACTCACTATTTGGACCAGTCTGGCCTTGAACTCACAGAGATCTGCCTGTCTCTGCCTTCCAAGTACTGGGATGCAATGAAAATAATTTTAAAACAATTCACTTTTAAGATATTTTCTTCATTTCCCCCCCTTTTTAGCCTGTGTTTGGAAACTCACTGATCTACAGTAGAAAAATTAGGGAAGAACAAAAGGAAACACGTCTATATTTTGTATAGACAGTTAACTAATTACATTTGTGGCTTACTCATTCTTTTTATAAATGAACACTGGTGGGAGATCTTCAAGGTGTTTTCCAACTCAGGGGGATGGATAAAATCATCTCCACTGAAATAGCATCTTAAGAGGCTTGGTATCTCAGGGAAAGATGAAACACCTTATCATTTTCAATTAAAAGATTCCTGAAGTCTTTGAAAAGAGGACTTGTTTGCTTAAAATACGTGAAGGTCATATTCACCCTGTTATAGTCAATGAAGAGTACTCATTTGTTACTTTTAAGTAGGCTGTCATCTCCCTTTTATGAAGATGAATAACATTTGTTATTATCTAATAATCTTCCTGTTGATTACACAGTGAAGATACTTCCAGACACCGTATGTGCCTTTCCTAGTTGCTAGATTATTAATGTTTTTGATTAAATTCTGTAAACAAAAATTAAGAGCTTTGTTCTCCAAAATTTTGAGGCTGGCATCTAGGATGGTAAGCCATTCCTCGGCCTGTGGTATTTTGAGTTGCATATGCTATTTGCCTACTGTTCATGCGACGTTGCAAAAACAAAGTTCATTTTTTAATATCAAACAGATTGTCAATGGATCATATGCTGCTTCGATTAAGGTTAGGTTTTGGATGTCTGCCTTCTTGAAGAGAGCTAATGAAGCTATAAGTTACCTGTGTGCCTTCATTTGGAGTCAGGCCCAATTATCTGGATCTTGGCCACATTATTGTCCAAGCTTTATTTCTAAAGCAGATGGAGTCACTCAGGAATGACTTCATTTGTATTAATTTGCTGTACTGTCTTCTGTTATTCATCTCAGAAGCACTGTACTGCCATTGTCATGGATGGCAGGAAAAGACGAGAAGGTTTCAGTCAGGAATTAAGAGAAAAATGAGTGACATCTCCTTCTTCCATTCACTCACACTGACATCCCAACCTGATGGCAATTTAGCAGTGGCTACTTCAGGGTTGTGGCAGGGTATAGGGGGGCTGATTATGATGGTTAAGATTTATGAGCTTTCATGTTTTAGAATAAGTTAGATGATAGACTTTGAGAGGGAAACTCTCTGGAACTACTTTTTGCTGCACTCAGGTTTTACCCTGGCCTGGGGACTCTAGGGGAAACCTCTGAGGAGACTCTCTACCTTGAACTGATTTGGGGAATCTTGGAGCTTGTTGGAAAGGACAGTCACTTCCTTATTTGTAGATCAGAAAGTGAATGTCCTGATAGCAATCTAAAGGATGTCTAGTTTCCAGTTTACAACAAGGCTGGGATCATTGCCATGAAAATAGCATATAAGAAACTAAATTCAGTAACCTTTTCTATATAACTGAGGTTACAGAGATGAAAAAGGCAATTTGGCTTTTACTTTGACAACTGGTAGTAGTGGCTTGTTTTACTATTATTTTAGCAATAGAAATTAAAAATTTGTCCAAAACTTGTGAAATGTAGAAAATAAGAGAACACAGAGTGCATGTCCTGGGATAGGATTCCTATACTGAGCCTCACCCACCCAGGGCTCAGGAAACATGGGGGAAGAGGAGCCGGAAAGAGTGTAAGACCCAGGGGTGGTGCATGACCACAAGGATTAAAACTTGCTCATATGAAATTACAGCAATGGTGACAACAGGCAAAAGACCCATGCAAATTTAATCAGGTAAGATGCCAGCATAATGGGGAAATGGGAAGGAGGCACCAACATTGCCAAGGAACTGTTGGCAGCTGATGACTGCTGGGCGAGGGAAAGTTGTTCTTTAAGGGAACAACACTAGATAGGCTGAATAAACTCCAGTGGGTGAACAAACTCATAAAAAGGATGCTATATGCCTTAATATATATGACAGAATGCATACAATTTGGTGGATAGGCTCTGGCAGGGGTTGCTACAGATAAGGGAGGGGGTCCAAATGTAATTAAAATACACAAAATTCTATAAAATTATATATTGAGAATATATACTTAATGCATCATGTCATACATTTATGTATTTTATTTTAAATATTTTATTTATTATTTTTATTTTATGTGTATGAGTGTATTGCCTGTGTGTATGTAAGTGCACCTGTGTTGTGTAATGCCCACAGAGTCAGAACAGGGCTTCAGATCCCTTGGGACTGGAATTATTGATGGTTGTTAGGTGCCATGTGGGTTGTGGGAACCAAACCTGGGTCTTCACAAGAGCAGCCTGTGCTTTAACCACTGAGCTATCTCTCCAGCCTCAGTAATTTATTTTGAAGTAAATGTATTTAAAAATATAAGATTATCATTTGGCAAAAACAGAGATGACTGTACACTCTTTCAATACAATGGCAAACATTCATTGATTTGAAAAACTCAAAATGTAGAGGTGAGTTCTTCCAAAGGAGTTACAGTTTTTTATAACTCTCCATAATCTTGTGCTAGGCAATCATTTCTTTTTAAGAGCTATTTTTTTTTTTTTTTTTCTTTTTGAGACAAGGTCTCCCTGGAGCCTCAGGCTGTCCTGGAACTCACTCTGTAGACCAGGCTGGCCTTGAACTCACAAAGATCCGCCTGCCTCTGCCTCCCGAGTGCTAGGATTAAAGGCGTGCGCCACCACGCCCGGCTAAGAGCTATTTTTAAATGAATTTTGTGAATTTCATGCAATATATTTTGGTCATATTTAAACTCCCCTCCCCTATCTGCCTTCCCCATGGCTTCCACATCAGGTTTCATGACTCTTATACATGTTGAAACTTATTGAGCCAACTTTGTGTCCCCAAATGTTGTACAAGGACATTTCATCCTTTTGAGGGTTAAAAATGTTTTCTATACAGTAATGTTTAAGTATTTATGGAATTTTATTTAAAGTTTTTGTTAGAAATCCTTAAACTAGGAATCGAAGCACAAATTATTGTAAAACTTTGGCATTTGTGTTCCACACACTAGTTTCTTAAAGCTACTAAAGTAAAATGGCACAAACTGGCTGGGCCTGGTGGCACATGCCTTTAATCCCAGAACTTGGGAGGTAGAGGCAGGCAGATCTTTGTGAGTTCAAGGCCAGCCTGTTCTATAAAGAGAGTTCCAGGCCAGCTGGTGCTACAAGGAGACCTTGTCTCAAAATTACAAAAAATAAAATAAAATAAAATTAAATTAAAAAAAAAAAGGCACAAACTGGGTGGCTCATCCTAAATAAAGTTTCTCACAGATTTGGAGGTGGAAGTCCAAGATCAAAATGTCAGCTGGGAAAATGGAAAGAGTTCGATGGCCACACCCAGGGAAACAGTGTTGAAAACCAAGCAGAGCTGGAGAGTGTGTCCACAGCCCATGGTAGCCAGCAAACCACCAGAAGGCAGGGCACGGGCTGAGGACAGCACCTCCACAGTCCTCAGGAGACACCAAAATAGCTGCTATCTTGACCTCATATCTCAAGGTTAACTGTGAAACAACTGATTTTTGCTGTCAGGGAACCCAGCATCTGATCCTCTGCCCTGGCAGCTCTGGAACGCCAATACAGCAGTTCCGTAATTCACTGATACCTCCTCTGTCCTCAGCCTCCGTTCATTCCTCTCAAGCTCTCTCTCACAGAGTGGGTCTCCTTCTTTTTCATGATTCTTGATTATTTTTCTATGAAAGTTAAACTTTTTGAAAACAACATTTCTCTGTTTACCTCCAGGTTTTTGAGTTTGAAAAGAAGGCAGACACAGTGTGAGCACTGAATAAATACACTTTGACTAAATGGATTGTTCTGAGATCATTACCCACATCATATCACTAGAAATGTAAGAGAAGGCATTACTGAGACATATATATGAATTTGCAGCAGTGTCAAAATTTTTAAAGTTTTTTTTTTACTTTATGAAAATAAGTCTTAAAAGTTTTTCTTTTACTTTATGGAAACAAGTCTTGGATGTCTCTTCGAATTTAAGTTTTGCTGTTTCTTTGAAAAAGAATAAAAACTTGCAACAACTAGCAGCAAAATTTAATTAGTGAAAAGAATTGTATTTAGGTAGAATTTATCACAAAATGTAAAATAAACCAAGTCTTTTATCTATTCAAAACATCTTTTGTTTGTCTCTCCAAAAGAAGATAATTTAATTTGAAAAGATCATATGTATTGATTGAAATATGATTTCTATGGTACTTAATGGAAGAATGAAGCAAATAAAAAGGAAATTTTCTTTTATATTTATTAATATCTGACTAGAGAACTATAAAGTGTTAGTCATAATAAAATAAGATTTTAAGCCCCATATATCAAAATTTACATTCATTAAAACCATTTGGATAAGATATCTAAATTTCTGACAACCAGTCTTATATTGAAAATCATAAAATTTTGCATAAATTGTGACTGTGTGTGATGTATAATAAAATACTTTATGAAGAAAACTTTTAGGGCTACAGAGATGGCTCAGGGGTTTAGAACACTGGCTACTCTTATTTATTATTTTAATTTTGTTTGTATGAGTGTATTGCCTGCATGTACGTCAGTACCCCTGTGTCATGCAATGCCCATGAAGGTCAGAAGAGGGTGTTATATTTCCTAGAACTGGTGTTACAGAGAGTTATTAGTCACCACGTGGGTAATGAAAATTCAACCCAAGTCTTCTGTAAGAGCAGCCAGCTCTTAATTGCTGAGACAACTCTCTACCTCTTTAAAAAACTTATTTTTTCTGGGACTGTGTTACTTCACTTAATATAAATTCTTCTAGTTCCATCCATTTACCTGCAAATTTCATGATGTCATCTTTCTTTACTGATGCATGGTATCCCTCATCTGTGGATGCTAGTACCAAGCACCTAGTTGTAAGGCAAAATGAGCAACATAAATGTTATAGTCCTCATGATCTGAAAACAACTGTGCTCTTATATTGTGAATCCCTAGACAGGTTCGAGAACTACCATTTATTTTCAGATTTTGGAGTTTTGGTATTTGATGGTGGGTATATACATCTTTTAGAGTAATATAAAATTAAAATGGAAAAAATGTGAATCAAGAAATACGATACGGAAATAACATACAGTTTGTTTTCCAAAAGATACAAGTTTAATATAGGTGCGATGTATCAGGCTGGTGTAATTTATCCTTTCTGGATGCTTAAGGACCATATTTAATGCCCATACCAATTTGGCTGAGGCACCTAAGGGATAACATTGTTCCTTGCCTGTGGGAATGGAACTTTGTGTGTAGCTTGAAGCGAGAAATTGTAAGACCTGTCCGGGGAGATCTCCAGTTATCTGATATCTCTGTGGGCTTCCAGGGTTATCTGTAGCTGGAAGATTCAGGATATTACAATGATTCTTGTTTCGCCCTATCTCTGCAAAGTTCCAGGCCCCTTCCCTTGAGGCATTGAGCAGAATGTCACACCTCTAGTTATCTGTTGCACAAACTGGAGTTCTGCAGCCCCCTGATTAGAACCAAGTTGGCTCACCCCTCCCATCTGCCTGTGCCCCACTTCCTTGCCCAAAGCACAGTAGTCTTGAATATATAGACCTCACTGACAGAAAATAAACGGAGTTCCTATTCTCCCCAGCTCCCCAAGCGTGTGTGTGAGTCTGCTTATTTTTCCTTCAGGTGATCTCCAGTGGTATTCCCTCCCCGCTTCTTGCGGGAGCAGAGCCCAGAGACTGCCGGCCTGCAGGCAGGAAGCAAGTCCTGGAGCTGAGCCAAGAAGGGAATGACAGCGTGTGACTCAAAGACACTGACCCGACACTTGCCCTCAGAGGTCAACCAAGTCTTAGGGGATTATGCATGGGGGCATGTCTTGAAATGTCCTGCATATGTGGGTCACCAGTCTTCCTGTTCGAGGACGTCTTGGAGATCCACTGATGGGACTTCAGCCAGTGTCCAGTCTATAAAGAGAAAAGTCTGCTCATACTTCAAAAAGGGAAGCCTGGTCTAGCAAGACCTGATTTTGTCCTCAAGTGGATGGAACTTGTAAATGAAAAGCTGAAAGGAGCCAGGGGCTACCACCCCCCCCCCAAAAAAAAATCTAAGAGACCCTTGAGGACCAGATCCTCAACTGACCTTAAGAAAACAAAAACCTTGGTTAATCTGGGCTAAATATGTGGCCTTAAGCATCCAAAAGGAAAGTAAAACCAGAAATAAATAATCAGTAAGGCCTGAGAAGTTGTACTTCAGATATAAAACTTGAGATCTTAGTAAAAAGACAAAAATAAAAAAGAGAAAGCACTATTGTTTGGCCTGTCTTCAATTCTTACTGGCAAGTGCATCTACTCTGTGGCTGCCACTGCTTTTGGCATTCTTCAAAGACATGGGACACAGCTTTTTAACCCTTCAATATGGACTGAGGACTCATGTCTCTCCAAGAATCCTCCAAACTTTCAATGCCAGATGGGGACTACTGAGATACTCAGCTTGTGGACGGAGCAGATACAGGGATTCCAGCCTTGTCGATGTATACACTGCCATTGTTGAAGTACCCGAGCTGTATCATGGAGGCCAGTACAGAAAGATTAAGACAGAATGTGTTCTTTTTAAAAATTTTTTCTTTTCTTTTCTTTTTTTATGTGTATGAATGTACTGTCTGCATGTAGGTTTGTGCACTCGTGTCGTGCAATGCCGTGGAGGTCAGAAGGTCTCAGATTCCCCTGGGACTGGAGTTCTCCTGGAATTGGAGTTACAGATGGTTCTCAGCCCCCATGTGGGTGCTGGGGATTGAACCTGGGTCCTCTGCAAGAGCAGTCAGTGCTCTTAACCGCTAGGCCATCTCTCCAGCCCTGACAGAATGTGTTCTTACTGGACTTCATTTGGGGGACCATGGGAGGGAAAGACCCCAGTGTGGAGCACAAGGGCAAGATTGATGGTTGTTTTGGCTTGCCAAGGAGGAACCTTCATATACTTCCTTAAGGAAAGCATAAAAGATTTAGCAAAAAAAAAAAAAAAATCCTCCCACTTCAGGTGATATATATATATATAATATATATATATATATAATATATATTGCATATATATATGCAATACAGATTAGAGAGAGCAACAATAACAAAAGAAATGGAAAGACTCAGAGAAAGATGCAATACATATATGGCAGAGTACAGGAACTCAGGTGGGGTGGGGGGCATGGAAAGGGAAGTGACTCTAAATTTGATTGAGAAATGATATATGATGTATGGAAATAGTTTAATAACAATAAAAAATAAATTATAAAAACAAACTTATTGGGGCTGGAGAGATGGCCTAGCAGTTAAGAGCGCCAACTGCTCTTGCAGAGGACCCGGGTTCGATCATGTCTTCTTCTGACCTCTGTGGCATTGCACGACATGGGTGCACAGACCTGCATGCAGACAGTACATTCATACACACAAAGAATAAAAAAAAAAAATCTTATTTTTATTTTATGTGTGTGAGTGTATTGCCTGGATGTACATAAGTGGACCTGTGTTGTGAAAATTAGCTACTCTTGCAGAGGACCTGGATCAGTTCAGAACACCCACATGGGTGCCCTAATACCAGTTCTTGGGAATCCTATGCCCTCTTCTGGTCTTTCTGGCACTACATTGACATGGGTACATTTATATACCTGCAGGCAAACATTCATATGTATAAAATAAAAACACAAGTTATCCTTCTGGTCGTGTGGATGACAAAAATGTGGTACATCTACACAATGGAGTACTACTGAGTGGTAAAGAAAGACAACATCATGAACTTTGCAGGTAAATGGATGGAACTCGAATCCATTATGCTAAGTGAAGTAACACAGTCCTAGAAAAACAAGAGGTGAATGGTTTCCCTCATTCGTGGATGCTAATACCAAATCCCCAGATGAAAGGCAAGCTGAGGGCTGGAGAGGTGGCCTAGTGGTTCAGCTCTTGCAGAGGACCCGGGTTCGGTCCCTAGCACTCACATGGTGGCTAAGAACCGTCTTTGACTCCAGTTCCAGGGGAATCTGAGACCCTCTTCTGATCTCCGCGGCATTGCACGACAAGGGTGCACAGACCTGCATGCAGACAGTACATTCATACACATATAAGAATAAATAAAAATTAAAAAAAGGTAAGCTGAGCAACATTATTGTTATTTTTCTGTTTATCTGAAAGCAACTATGTTGTTATAATGTAAATCTCAATAAAAGCATTATAAAAAATAAAAAATAAAATTTAAAGAAGAAAATTTCTTTTAAAAAGTCTTGCCTTTTAAAGTTGCATAGATGCTAAAGACTATAATTTTTCTTTTTATAATGCTTTTATTGATGTTTTGTGTATTTCAGACATCATTTCTCAGTTCAGTTTAGATATATTCCCCTTTCCCTCTCCACCACCCCAGATCATGCATTCTGCCATAAATGTCCTGCATCTTTCTCTCAGTCTTTTTTGTTAGGAATTCACATTTTCCTCCTTTAATTTTATATTACTCTAAAATATGAATACATACTTTCCACTCATATACAGTAATTACAGAGTCTGAAAGTAAGTGGTGGATTGATTCTAGAGTCCATTAGGAGATTTACATCGTAACAACATAGTTGCTTTCAGATATACAGAAATGTAACAATAATGTTGTTCAGCTTGCCTTTCACCTGGGGATTTGATGTTAGCATCCACAAATGAGGGAGACCACTCACCTCTTGTTTTTCTGGGACCGTTTTTCTGCTTGTTTTTCTGTTACTTCACTTAGCATAATGCCTTCGAGTTCCATCCATTTACCTGCAAAGTTCATGATGTCATCTTTCTTTACCACTGAGTAGTACTCCATTGTGTAGATGTACCACAATTTTTTCATCTACTCGTCAGTTGAGGGGCATTTGGGTTGGTTCCAGCTCTTTGCTATTGTGGAGAGAGATGGCTCAGTCGTTAAGATCACCAACTGTTCTTGCAAAGGACCTGGGTTCAATTCCCAGCACCCACATGGCGGCTAAGAACCATCTTTAAGCTGGGAGTGGTGGCACCCACCTTTAATCCTAGCAGAGGCAGGCAGATCTCTGTGAGTTCAAGGCCAGCCTGGTCTACAGAGTGAGTTCCAGTCCAGCTGGGGCTAAACTGGTAGACCTTACTTCAAAAAGACAAAACAAAAACGAAAACAGACTACAAATTTAAACAAGAATTTGTGCACTGTTTTTTAAATGTTATGTTTGTGACATATTCACATATTCACATTATAGCATCACATATATGCAATATACGTAGCATATACATGTTATGCCACAATTCAAACATATATATGAAGAAAGCATACACATACAGATCCATTAATCTTCACAAATCAGCAGACCTGTGAAACCAGCACTAGAATAGCTAGGGCAGTTCCAAGGTGCGGACTCTTCCTATTGGTATGTTTCACCTCCTTTACATGGCCCAAGTGTGAGCCCTTGGTTGGGTACAGAAACTGCACCTGCCTTTCTCCTATCCTGTGCCTTGCCTTTTCACTGGCGTCCATTGTTCACAGGCATCTTTAGTGAGGCACAAATTCATGACCTTATGTACTCTTTGTCTTCAGTTTAAGAAATCTTTACTGGGCTGGTGAGATGACTCCATGGATAAAGGCATCGGCACATGCCTGGAGATTAGACTTCAACCCCCAGAACATATGTTGAAATGAAAAGAGAGAATGGGGTGCACAATGTCATCTTCTGACCTTTATATGCATGCCACGGAATGCTTCTTCACACTGGCCTGCCCCCACCCGCACAATAATAATAAATAAATATAAAACTAATCTATGCATACCTCAAGGCTATGATGAGATTCTAAAACTTTTGTTTTATTTTTACTATTTACAGCACTGATTCAGGAGGATTAATATGTTCAAAATTTGTGCTTTATTTTTATCATGCAGATAGGCAATTGATCCAACATCATCTCGATTTCAAGATTTTTAAGTGTTGGATATTTATCTATTTAACTCAGCAGAACTTTCTGAAATACCTTAATAGTCTCCTGCTCTAAAGAAATGCTGCCCTGAATAGGCTTTACGAGTTGTAATGTATGATGCTCAATCACTCGGCTGCCGACTGGTCCTCGGTCTCTTTCAGTGACTCCAGTGATGTTCAACCACTTTTTGGCTTCCTGCTGGAACTTAGTCTTTTTCACTGACTTTGTTTCTGGTATTGGGCCTTACCTACTTCTTGCCTAAGTTCACTCTTGCTATGGCCTGGGCATTTCTATTGTCAATTCAGGACACATCCATTTTATATCTAATATGACACTATGGTACACCAGATGGTAAAAATTTTAAAATGAGCAAAACCAAGTGCTTTTACAAAAGGAACAATAAATCTACAATGGTACATAGAAACATGCTGGGCACAGTGCAATCTCATTGGAGTATTCCTACCCCAACTCTAGAGACAAGGAGGACTGTTTTAGTGAGAGATGAGGTTGGATTCTTTCAAAAATCCATGTGTCACAATTTTCCGATTCTAAACTCCTACTAGCTTCAATATGAATTCCAGTAATGTCTTCAAAGTCAGGATCTGTGGGACACCATCTCCTCTAAATACTTGTCTTGCTATTTTTCTTAGGCCTCACTGTCTAAGCTCTCCAAGTGATTTATTTTGAACGTTTTCATCTTTCTCCCACCACGTTCCCATCACAGTAGCCCATTTTTCCTATATCCCCTCACAGAGGGATTCACAGTACCAAAATTTCAGTGCAGATATTCAACCTTCTATTGACAATGGTTGTGGTTAGTCTCTTTCTTAATAATCATGTTTCTTCATACCACTGGCTATACTCTCCTCCAACTTCCCATTGATATACTTAGGAAAACAGGGAGAAAGCTGAAAATTGTTATGTTAATAGACAACGTTGTGACAGGCTACAAAAAGCGTTTCTGTCACTAGTAGAACAGGTTTTTTTAATTGCTGCTTTGTGTATTTCATACATCATTTTCCAATTCAGTTCAGGCATATTTCCCTGTCCCATCCCCCCACCCCACCCCACCCCATCCCAGATCATGCATTCTGCCATAACAGTCCTGCATCTTTCTCTCAGTTTTTTTTTTATCATTTTTTAGCAATAAGTGATAATTTATAAGTACAAGCATCCTTCATGTAAAACCAATTTGCANAGAAGAAACTTGGCAGCAGACTACAAGACATGGGGTAGGAAAGACTTTCCTAAAAAAGACAGAAGCTGAACAAGAAATACAGATAGACAATTGACAGAATGGGACCTCATTAACAATAAAGTTTCTGTACAATCAAAAAGAAACACAATAAAGGAAGTGAAGAGTAAACCCCAGAGTGGGAGGAACAACCTTCACTGCAGATACATTGACATAAGCATTAATTTCAGAGTATACAGCTACTCAAAAAACAAAGAAGAAAAAAAACAACATGAAATCACTCAAAAGGATGGAGCAAAGAATTGAATAGAGACTTCACAGGGAGGGAATTAGAGATGGCCGAGATGAAACAACATCTTAAGAAGTGTTCAACATCGCTAATAATTAAGGAAATGCCAAATTAAACCACTTTGAGATATCATGTTCCTCCAATAAGACTGCAGGAATCAAGAAAGAATAGTACACATTGTGTTGAGAGGGTTGGGGGAAAAGAGGAACACGTCATTCCATTGCTGATGGGCACAGTAAACTGTACAGCCGCCCTCATGGAAAGCCAGTGTGGAGACCCTTGGAAGACTCAAAATGAGTCTGCCATTGATCCAGTTATATGACTCTTGGGCATGTACCCACACAAGACTCATCTTACCGGCAGAGATTACTTGCACATATGTTTTATTGCAGATCTATTCACATAGCAAAAAGCTGGAAAAACCAGCCCAAGTGTGCCCCTCAACTGACGAGTGGATAGAGAACAATGTGATACTTACACAATGGAATCTATCAGCAGTGTAAAAAAAAAAGGACAACATCATGAACTTTTGCAGGTAAATGGATGGAGCTAGAAGACATTATGTTAGTAAATAAGACAGTCCCAGAAAAAACAACAACAAATGGTTGTCCTCATATGTGGATGCTAGTCCAATAACCCAGATATAACATATTTTGAATGGAGAGGGTGCATATAAAAGAACAACAACAGAAAGGACTGCATCAGAAAACTGACTGACATGGTGAAACTGGGAAGGGAGGGGGGGCGCGAGAGGGACACGGGCTTCTATATTCGATTAATGCATAATATGACGTGAGTTCAAACAAGACTTCGAGTTTTTGCCCAGACCTGTCTAATCAGGTTACATGGTGTTTTTCAGGACTTAGTAAAGAAATATGTGTATATGTAAACATTGGTTTACAGGCTCTGATAAAATGGTAATGCATCTGAGTTAAATGGAGATATAATTGCTGTTGTCCACGTTTGTTCTACATAAAATCTGTATAACAATAACTTGGGATTGGCACTTACAAATGTTCTCTATAATTTTTCTGTTGTACTCGGTATCACCTTGTAGCATTCTCTTTCACCTATAAGATGATTTTAACGTAAAAATTAAATTTGCTTCCCAAGTTATCACATACAGTCACCCAAAACGCATGAGTGAATTTGATGAAAGCTGTGCCTTGATTCCACCCTATAGGTATGTATAATACAACTGCCTTCTGGAGACTCATGGGTCAAAAAACAAAAACAAAAAAAAAAGGGGGGGATACAGATTAGATATGAACCATTTTTGTCAAAAACCTTGCAATTAAAATCTTTAAACTAACACGGGAAAATATTTGTGTGTTCCAACAGGTAAAAATTTCCCAACTTAATCAGCTGAGAAAGAAAAACACAGCTTTGCAATGAGTAGGATTTACCAGAAGTGCCAACAGAAAGGCTGGCCTGTCTGAACATTGAAGGAAGAAAAGCCTCAGATTGCTACAAACATCAAACCCCTCTGTGGATCCTGCTTGTAACAACTATGTATAATGAGTCCTTATGAAACTTACCTTCTAGGTGCCCCAAAGGTTTTAATACAAGAGACTTTCTTACCCCCCCATAGAACAAGGAGAAATATGATGATGATGTTGTTCTCCAACTGTAAATTGGAGCAACTATTATAGAGGTAATCTCTTATAAAAAGTAAAACTGCCTTCTTTAATTGACTAATAGACATAGGAACTGTGAAATGATTATTCTCTCTATTCAGAACAAATATAATACTAAAGTCTTCTTAAGTTATGCACTTAAGCAAAATATATTAATACAGGAGCTCTGAAATCAGCAATGGATTATTCTACACAAGGGATGTTGGCCAGGGATCCAAGCCCCCACAAAAGGTAAAGGCTCCTTGCTTCTAAACTGGGATTACCTGCAAGAAGAGAGGCAATAAGGCCCTGCTGTCGAAGACCTGACGTTAACATGGGAAAGATGTATTGAGACCACACATGCAAGTGTACAGACTGGTGTCTGCAATACCAGAGAGTGTTACAAAGGCCACTAACCAATAAAGCAAATATGGGTCTCCTTGAGTCAAGCAAGACTCCTCTGTCAGCACCAGCTACAACCTCACCTGCCTGGAAATACTGTGCAGCAGAAGAGCCATATGCCTATATATCCAATCTAATTGATATTGCTCTCTTCCTTGGAGGAATAACCCAGGCTGATGCCACAAGCTGCATCCTCTAATGGTTAGGGAGATGTTATAAGCCACAGTAAGACCTTGTCATATTTAACAGGAAAAAATGTATTCATGGATAACATACCATCCAAACATCGTGTCTATACCAAAGTAACCTACCATAACTATTAGTGCTGTTTAAATACCTATATATCTAATTGTGTATGCTTCATTAATAGGATTGAAAGGTTATTCCTGGACAAACTGTCAGCCCATGAAGGGAAACAGCCAGAATTGACCAGAGTCCAAACAACAGCTCCAGAGAAAGTAGACTGTTTTGCTTCTCATCCACCTGTGGCCCCTTTCTAAGCCTAGGAACAATCTGCGGAAGAGGGGGCATGGTAGAATGTCAGGCTGCGATTGGAGCGTAAGGGTGAAACTACAGCAATATAGCTCTGGACACTCTATTTGATCAACTTGAATTGAACATACAAGCCCCCTCTGCTGGATGGTGGGACCAGGGGCTGTGTGGGTTTGGGCCAACTGCTTGCAATAAGGCTTTTTTAGTTGGGAGGTTTTTTATTATATCTTCAATTTCCTCAGATATTATGGGTCTGTTTAAACTGTCAATCTCTTCTTGGTTAAGCTTTATTAGTTCCCAGGACTTCAGATATTCTTCCATTTCTCTTAGATTTTCAAATTTAGTGGAGTATAGATTTTTGAAGTATTCCTGTATGATTGTCTGGATCTTTTCTTTGTCTGTTGTGATGTTTGCCCTTTCATCATTAAAATTATTTATTTGGAGTTCTTTCTTTCTTTCTTTCCTTCCTTCTCTCTCTCTCTCTCTCTCTCTCTCTTTCTTTCTTTCTCTCTCTCTTTCTTTCTTTCTTTCTTTCTTTCTTTCTTTCTTTCTTTCTTTCTTTCTTTCTTTCTTTCTGGAACAGGGTCTCCCTGTATCCCCAAGTGGCCTGGAACTTGCTATGTAGAACAGGTTGACTTTGAACTCACAGAGATCTGCATACCTCTGTCTCCTGAGTTCTGGGACTAAAGTCATGGGCCACAATGCCTGGCTACATTATTTCTCTGTTAATTGGAAAAGTAATATAAAAGTGATATAAATAATATGCTAAGTACAACTAATTTTTACAAAAATAATTACATATATATGAAGGAATTCCTTCCTTCATATATATGTAATTATTTTTACATATATTATGGATTCACATTTTGAGCATTTATAAACCAGTTAAGATTTTAAGTCTTTCATAAGAAATACATATTAGCTTTAAAACTAGAATAATACATGATTTTTCTAAATACATTTAAAAATGCCTTTTGCTGTAGTAAGTGCATGTCACGTAACATTTACTATTTTAATTATTCTAAAATCACAGTTAAGGGGAATTAGGCATATGCATAATTTTATGTAACTGCCCCTACTCTCTATGTCTAAAGCTTTCTCTATGTTTTCAGACTGAAAGTCTGAACTTACAGGAAATGATAATTCCCCATACATGCTTTGCCTCAGCCCTCTAGAACTATGTACTTACTTTCTGTCTATATATTTGAATACTCCATGTACCTCAAGTACAGAACGCTTTGAAGCCTCATTTATATTATAGCATGTATCACACTGCAATTTCATTTCTTTTTAGAACCAAATAATATTCTATTTTATGTATTCATCCATTCATTCATTTGTTGACATTTGGATTGTGTCTAGCTCTGGGCCATTGTGGATAATGCTGTCGTGAACATTGGTGTGTATCTATTTAGTCCCTGATTTAAATCCACTCACACGTATATCTAGAAGTGGAATTGTTGGATCATTTATTAATTTAACATTGAATTTCTGCAGAAGTCACCACACTGTTTTCTTGCAGTTGTGCAACTTTACAAAACCACCAGAAGCACACAATGGTTCAGTTTCTCTGCATCCTTGTCAATACTTGTTATTCATTTGCTATTATTTTTCCAGTAGCCATTCCAATGAGGGTGAAGCAGTGTCTCCTGACTTTGATTTGCATTTCCCCAATGTCAGATCTCAGATGCTTAGCAGGAATTCAAGTGTATATATGCCATACATGCTGTTGGTATGTCTTCTTTGCTGAAGTGCCTGTTTCAGTCCTTCACCCAGTTTTTAAAACTGGGATGTTTGTTTTTGTGTTGTAGGACTTCTTTATGTATTCTATGTATTAATTCTTCCTCAGAAACATGATTTATAAATATTTTCTGCCTGCCTATGGAATATTTTTCTCCCTCAGTAGTGTCATTTGGTGCACAAAGTTTTAATTTTGATGCTATCTAAATTATATAGATTTTTCTTTGTGTTTCATGAAGCTGCTCCTCTTTGTCTTCTATCAGTTTTAATTTTAGCTTTTATACTTAGGTCTTCGATCTATTTTGAGTTAATTTTTTGCATATGTTGTGAGGAATGTGGGAGAACTTTTAGTGCAGGAAAATTTTTCCTGGTTGAATATTTAGTACAATCATAATTTAATTGTAAATTTAGGTATGTATATGGAAGACAACTGCCAAGTTCTTATCCATGGGCTGCAGAGATGGATCATTGATTAAGAACATTGACTGTTCTGTTGTGGACCAGGGTTCAGTTCCTGGCACTTTCTGTATGTAACTCCAGCTCCCAGCGATCTGATGCCCTTTTCTGGTGTCCATGGGTACGGCATGCATATGTGCACTAATATACATGTAGGCAAAACACTAACATATAAAATTAAATAAAAAATTCTTATGTGTATGTAGCAATTGTAGTTATAGGTAATTTAATTCTTTGAAATGTTCCAGATTTAAATTGAGTGTGGCATCACAGGCTTTTAATCCCAGTACTCTGGAAGCAGAGGCAGGTGGATCTCTTTGAGATGTAGGCCAGCCTGGTTTATATAATGTATTCCAGGCAAGTGGGTCTACAGGGAGACCCTGTATCAAATGTAAATAATGTTCAGGATTTTATATAATGAAGAAACCTTCATTTATAATTTTAAAAATATAATCAGCCAGCCAACTTTTACTTTGTTGTACTCTGTAACAAAAATCTTGAAACCCCTGACTTGACAATAGCTGAAATTTGTTTCTGTGTTTTGCTGTGTTTTCTTGTGCAACTCCTTCAGCTTTTATCCAGTACTTAGGAGAGGTTCAGGTCCGTTTGATGGTTATCTGCTTTCTGAGCTGTTGGTTAAAGAAGCAGAAGCGTGGAGGGAATCATCAATGACTCTAAAAGTTTCCACTTCTGGTCATGTAGGAATGAAACTTTGTCTAGACTGAGGCAAGGAACTGGGGCTTCCTGAATTTTATCTCCATGAGTTCAGGATATTGCAGTTTTCCTGCCTCGCCTATCTCTGCAAAGTTCCAGACCCAGATGGCCCCTTCCCTTAAGGTATTGAGCAAAATATCACACTTCTAGTTAACTGGTTGCACAAGCAGAAGCTCTGCAGCCCCCTGGTAGGAGCCAAGGTGGCTGGCCTGTCCCTTCCTCCTGCCCCCACTTCCTTGCCCAGAGTATGTTAGCTTTTAGTATATAAACACACTGCTGGCATGAATAAAACTGATTCTATCTCCTGGTCGGTATCTCTGAGTCCATTTCTTTTATTCCTCTCTGGGTAATTTCTCGAGGTTCCCTCCCCCCTTCTTGCCAGAAGCACAGCCTAGGAACTGTCTCCTGCCAACATGAGGCTTGTAGCCTTGTGAAGCTGCAGCCTGGTTCTAGGAGGGAAGAACATTGTGTGGACTGTGGCCACGTGTGATTAAAAGACCAATGGATGATATATTTAACCAACAGGGTCACAGGATGTCTCTTGCTCAAGATATACTTCCTTGGGTGAAGCAACTCACAAGACTGACACCAAGGCATGGCTGATGGACCACTTCGAACAGCCTAACAATTTGTAACAAAAGCTGGTTTGGTACTATTTCATAAATCTTGTACTAATTCTTCCTTTCTTTTTCCACATGGGATTCAAAGCTTTACTAATGTGGCTCTATCCCCTGGCCTCACAGCCAGCCACTCATTCCTAGACTCTAATTGCCTAGAAATTTCCAGATTCCCATCAATATGCTTGTAGTTGTGATCCTGGGTGCCCTTAGGCATGCTGGCTTTCCTTTCTGTAGCACACCCTAGCAGCTAGTATTAGTGGATTACTTGAAGTTTCCTGACAGGGTTATACCCTTTCAAGAACAAGTACAATTATGTTCTCTGCTTAGGTTCTTCTCTAATTTCCTCTTTCCTTCCCTCTTGGCATATGACTTATCCTTCCATGGCCTCTTCTGAAGTCCCCAATTCCCCCACAGTCAGAATTAATCTTTTCTTCTGTTTGTGCAGTGATAACACTACTTGCAGTCTACTCTTGTTTGCACTTACTTGCACACACATTTGTTCCCTTCAAAGGGTGAGCTTCTTGTTGACATTTTCACTCTCTTTTGTTTTACTTCCAGAGTAAGGAAGAAACAGTCCCCACCACACAATAGGTATTCAGTAGAGGCTTGTAGAATTGAATCAGTATGCCTTTGAAATGATAATTTTTTAAAAAACTTGATGTGACTTTGTTCCCCTAAATGTCTTAGTTTGCAATGTTGAAAACTTTGTAAGTTCTAAGAAAAGTTGTTGATCAGTGAAGCAAAGAGCAAGTCCGGAACCAAGTGTGGCTTGCCCTTCAAGAGCCAGTGACTGACAACAATAAAGCAAGAGTGATTTATTACCTACTTGATGTGCATACATTTATTTTGCTCAAGGTGTATATTTTATACCTCCTAACAGCCTTGGAGAGAGTTGAAAAAAATGTTCTCTGACTTTTATACTTCCCAGGTCACCCTGGTGACTGCACCTGGCGGGGAGGAATAAAAGTAAGCCATAAAGCAACACCCCCCCTCCCCGTGCTCTTGGGGTTTGTCCTCCCTTCTTTATAAAAACAGGCATCTTGCCCACCAGTGTCTGAGTTATTTTCTGTGAGGAATTAAACAGTGGTTTCCTTCCCATCTTTAGAATGATGGTCAGTGTTCGCAGATGCTGTCTCTCTGATACTTTTCTCTACTTCCCAGAATGGTCATCACCTGGGTTTCTAAGTGAAACCTTTTTGGTATTTTTAATGATACCATTTGACATTGTATCTTGTATTTTTTAAATGTCTGTTTTATCTGAACAATGATCTTCTAAGTGCTCTGTATGGCTCAGGGACAGGGCTCAAAGCTTTCTGCACAAGCTCTGGAAGAGATAAAGAACAAATGTGTCACTAAGCACTCAATTTGGTTCAGATGATTTACTGTATACGTACAACAAAGCTTTAAGGAGGAAGACACTACATTTCTGTTATGGCCTGGGATTCTGTTCTCATTACAGATTGAGGGTTTGAGTAGAACTGTTCACCATTCTGTGGAAGAGCTGTCTCTTCCTTGATTTTTTCTTCATTCTCCATCTATTTCTGTCTGTAATTGGAACTAAAGATTAGAGAGACAAAGCTTGAGAGATGGATCAATGAGTAAGGGGCATCCTGTTCCTGCATGAGGGCCTGAGTTGGAATCCTTGGCAGTCAGGTGAAAGAGTGAGATGTGGTAGCATGTGACTGCTAGAAGGTGGAAGTAGCAAGATGCCTGGGAAGTGAAGGAAAGAGAGAAAGACAGAGATAGAGATAGATAGATAGATAGATAGATAGATAGAGACTGACACAAGGTTAAGTTTGACCTCTAGCCTCTGCATGAACACATGAACATACACATGTATAGACACACACATTATGTCTTTAATGAATTTTAAGTTTTTTTTAGGTTTTACGTTTTTTTTTTTACGGTTTTGTTTTTTTTTTGATTTTTGGTCTTTTGCAGACAGGGTCTCCCTGTAGCCCCAGCTGTCCTGGAACTCACTCTGTAGACCAGACTGGCCTGGAACTCACAAAGATCCACCTGCCTCTGCCTCTGCCTCCTGAGTGCTAGCATTAAAGGCATGCACCACCACGCCTGGCTATTTCATTCTTTTGCCTATCAGTATTCGGTTTTCCCAGGATCATTTAATGAGAAGGTTGTCCTTTTCCTGTCCTTAATTCCATGAATTTATTTGTTTTCTATTCTGTGCTATTATTCTCTGTGTCCAGTACCATGGTATTTTTATTATAATTACTTTGTGATATATTTTGAAGTTAGTGTTATAGTAGGATGCTTATTGTTTTGTTCTTTTTTGCTTAAGACTTCTTAAAAATTGTTTAGTGCGTGTGTGTGATGTTTGTGATTGTATTAGTCACTTTTCTGTTGCTGTGGTAA
The DNA here is from genome assembly GCA_009823505.1 of Rhizomys pruinosus. NCBI lineage: Eukaryota > Metazoa > Chordata > Mammalia > Rodentia > Spalacidae > Rhizomys > Rhizomys pruinosus. The sequence continues at coordinate 1,463,043 of VZQC01008182.1, forward strand.
AACACCATGACCAAGGAACTTATAAAAGGAAGAGTTTGTGGCAGGAGGCATGGCGGCTGGAGCTGGAGCAGCACACTGAGGGTCACATCTCGCAAGGAGCACAGGAAGCAGAGAGAGCAGCTGGAGACCATGAGGCTTGTTAAACTCACCAAGACTGCCCCCAGTGACATACCTCCCCCAGCATGGCCACACCTTCTAAGACCTCCAAAAACAGCGCCACCAACTGGAGACAAATACTTACAGCCTATAGGGGACACTCATTCAAACCACCACATTCCACTCCCTGACCCCCATAGGCTCCTGACCATATAAAATGCAAAATACATTTAGTCCAACCTTAAAAGTCCCCATAGTCTTTACCAAGTTTCAATGCCATTATATATTAAAAAAAAAATCTTTCAAAAGTCTACAGTCCAAAGTCTCTTCTGAGACTCAGGCCAATCTCCTAAACTGTAAACTCCTGTAAAATCAAAAGACAAATTACATACTCCCAATGTACAGTGGAACCCAATACACATTTCCATTCCAAAAGGGAGGAATAGAGGCATAGTGAGGAAATACTGGACCAAAACAAGACCGAAAACCAGCAGGGCAAACACCCAGTCCAGTAGCTCCATATGCAACTTCTGGGACTTGACTTCCAAAGGGCTTAGATGGTTCAGCTCTTCCAGCTTTGCTTGCAACATACATCTCTTTCTTAGGCTGGTACCACTCCCTGTATGCAGTTCTCCTTGGCAAATAGCTCACAGGTCTGGCATCTTGAAAGTCTTCTTGGGGTCTCCGCTGCCAACCAGGCTTCACATTCACAGCTTTACACAATGACCTATCAGGGCCTTCTTTATTCAGGGACGCCCCTGCTGCACTCTGCCTGACCTTGGCAGCTCTCTGAAACCGTGGAGGGAGAACTGATGACTCCTTCACTCTTGCAAACTTCATGCCTCTAAAGCCAGCACCACGTGAAAGAAATTGCCGAATCTGGCTGCAAGTTCGGGATGGAATCTCTTCTACTTTAACCACATTTGCAAATTTTCTCTGCCCTGGACTTGTTGGAGTAGAAAACGCTTTCAATATTTTCCTTTCAAAAGCTGGAGGATTAGCTGGGTGTGGTCTTGCCCTGAAGGTACTGATTCTTTTGTTTACTTGTAAATCTCCAGGCCTCTCCTTAATCATTTTAGTCTCCTTCTGAAAGGGAGCCTCTCCTTCACAAGCCTTGGCCACACCTTTAATCTTCCTAGTGTACTTTTCAGAGCCAAACTGTACATTATGCATTTCCTTCTGCCCCATTTGCTCTTTTACACTGTAGATCTGTCTAATATTCACCATTAAAAGCCACGCCACCATTTCTACATTAGGCTGTTTTGAAATATCCTCCACCAAAGATATTAGTCCATTGCTTTTCAACTTAGCATCAGGCAAGCATCTGGGCTGTGGGCAAACTGCTGCCAGACTCTATCAAAATACCCCAGTTGCTGCTTAAGTCTTTATTTTCCTCTGGAACTACATTTTTTGCAGCCATGCTTTCTTCCAGGCTTCTACTAAAATGGCCCCTTAAATTCTGCTTACAGTAGTCAACAGCTTTTCTAGCCCAAAGTTCCAAAGTCTTCCACATTTCTCCAAACATCCACGCGGTCAGGTTCTTCACAGCCAACAGCCCACTCTCTGGTACCAAATTACTGTATTAGTCACTTTTCTGTTGCTGTGGTAAAACACCATGACCAAGGAACTTATAAAATGAAGAGTTTATTTGAGCTTGCGATTGACGCTTCCAGGGAATTAGAGTCCATTGTGGCAGGAGGCATGGCGGCTGGAGCTAGAGCAGCACGCTGAGGGTCACATCTAAAACGCAAGGAGCACAGGAAACAGAGAGAGCAGCTGGAGACCATGAGGCTTGTTAAACTCACCAAGCCTGCCCCCAGTGACATACCTCCCCCAGCATGGCCATACCTTCTAAAACCTCCAAAAACAGCGCTACCAACTGGAGACAAATGTCTGAATACTTACAGCCTATGGGAGACACTCATTCAAACTACCACAGTGATACAAAAAGGGAATCTCCAATTTACATGGCTCATAGGCAACTCTTTCTGTTCCTCCCATCCATTATTCTGTGTAGTAAAGAATATCTGACCTCAAGCAAAGATAGCTCTGACTTTTACCTTTGACTTCTGGATGGTAATCTCTAAACTCTGGTGTGTTATGCCTGATAGGAATGACTGTTTCTTGAGCCAGGAGATTCTAACAACACAATTTGGTGTGTGTATTAGGGGTGGGCACAATGGAAGGATGGACAGTATGATTCTGAAGGAAGAAGGGTAGGTCACAGTGTCAATAGATCTCCAGCATGACTAAGAACTGAGGTAAAAAAATTTAAGCAGTGACTCATGCCTACAGTCTGAAGCCTTAATAAATACTTTAAACACTAAGAGTGAGTGAGCATCTTGGTATAGTAGTCTGTGCATACTGCTGTCACACACAGATGCTGGCCAGTCAGTGTGGTCTTGGTGATCCAGGAGGAAAGGACAACTGGAAACTTCATTTGATGTGTGTTTTGGCTTCACCCTGCAGATTTTTCCTTGTCTGAATTTTCAGTCTGTATGCCTTCCTTGTAATAAAGAGTGAAAAGCAAATGTATCTTCAGTGAGTTCTGAGCTCAAGCAAATTATAGAAAAACAGAATGGTTTTGGGAACTCTGGAAATTGTAGAGGATACCAAAAATGAAGTTGTTCTCATATGAGTTGTCTCCCCTAACTTTACATTTGTGGGTAAACTATTTCTATTACTCAATAATTTTAGGTAGGGCTAAGGCATTCAATAACTAAAATAACTGAACGATTCAAATATTGAGTCCAAAACTCAAGTGAGCTAATAGAAATCAAGCCAATACTTATATTTACCAATGGTGTTTGTGTTAATGTTATACTCAGTCTTTTATTACCATCATAAATAATGTTACTTCTGTTTTTTACTTGTTACTAAAATGTCTCAAATAATTCCTTTTCTTCCATTTCCTGTATCTACAGGTTATTCATTATGTAGTATCTATAGTATGGTTTATAAAATACGTCATTTCATTTATTTTGTCATGTTTAAAGTCTGAAATTCTCATTAGTCCGCTGCTTATTCAACCCCTGCCCATCTTACCGAGGTCCCTTCAAGGTCACCTTTATCTCTGTTTCCCTGGCTCAGTAGGCTTTAGCCACATGGTGGCTTCTGTTTGCTACACTCTTTTTTCAGCTCTTCATGTAACTTGATTCTTCGTATTTTTAGGGCTCCTATGAAATATTGATCCTTGGGCCTGGTGAAATGGCTCTGTTGGTTAAATGCTTATTACCTTGCAAGCTGGAAGACCTAAGTTCCATCCCTCAGAATGCTTGTGAAAAAGCAGGGCTCAGTGGTATATGCCTGGAATACCAGTCAGCAAGCTCCAGGTTCAGTGGGAGCTTCTGTCTCAAACAATATGATAGAGATGGGACTAAGGAACACTTCAGTTCTCAACTTGACACACCTGGGAAGAGAGAAACCCACTTAGGGGATTTTCTCTATCGGACTGGATTGTGGTCATGTCTTTGAGGCATTTTCTTGATAGCTGAGTAATGCGGGATGGCCCAGCCCACTGTGGGTGGTACCACCCCTGAACAGGGAGTCCTTGGTTACATTAGAAAGCAGGCTGAGAACAGGCTACTGGAGCAAGCAAGTGTTTCTCAGTGGTCTCTACTTCAGTTTCTGCCTCGAGGTCCTGACTTCTCTCAATGAAAGACTGTGCCTTGGAATTATAAGATGCTATAAAGCCTTTATCTTCATCGTGTTGGTTTGGGGGACTGTTTTATCACAGCAATGAAAGTAACTAGGACAACTCCTTATGTTGAATTCTGGCCTCCACATGTACATACACACACTCAAATATACATATGCTCTCACAACACCCACCCCTACAAAAAATATTGGCCACGATAAAGTTTATACCCATCACTTTAAAATAGAATTTCTCCCCTCCCCACAAATTGTTCCATGAACCAAACTAACTTATTTTTTTCAAAACTCTTACCAGTTTCTGAATGTAAATAGCCAATTTTAAAGTGAATTGGTTTGTTATTTATCTTCACTATTTGGATGTGAATACATGAACACGTGGATTTTAGCTTCTTTTTGATATTAAGTGTCTGGAATAAACAAGATGATCAATAAGTATTTGATGAGCTAATAACTGAAGAATATACCAGAAGTCAGAGAGAAATAAATATATAATTCTACCTTAGGTACAGGGTCTGGCATCCAGAAGTTTCATAGTTAATAATCATTGATTAAAATAAACAGCCTGTATGGTTTTTCTTGAAGGATACAACTTGTTCCCAGAATTTTTTAAAGCTTTCTTTTCCTGGCATGCTAATGTGAGATTTCACTCTTTCATAGTCTTGTTGAAAAAAAAATGAATGAATCTGGCTCTTATGAAATTGCTGTAGTAGTCAATGCCATGTCTGTTTTTTTTTCTCCTCTGACCGAAATATACTATTGTGGCATTAGAGCTAAATAAAGATTCTAAGAATTATCACGAAAAAAAGAAACATTTAATAAAAACAAAATTGGTTCTCCAACTGAGTCATAATCTGAATGCCTGTCTTCTCCAAATTCATGTTGAAAATTGTTTGCTGTTGTAACAGTACTAAAAGTTGGGACCCCTGTGAGGTGCCTAGGCTGTGAGGGTTCTATCCTCGTGGTGGGGTTAGGGTTTTTATACAAGGTTGTCTGTAACCCTCTCAGCCTTCTTTCACCTTCATCTTCCAACACAGGAGAACTCAGCAAAAGGCCTGTGCCAGATGTCAGCCTCTTGATCTTAGACTTTCCAGGCTTCAGATCTGTAAGAAATAATTTTGTTCTTTATAAGTTAGCCTCAGATTATCATACCACAAAATGGAAATTGCTTTACACATTCCAGTTTCTAACAATACTAACTGTGCAGCTACATATTCTACAGTCTCATTTTGTTTTTGTTTTAAATGTGGTCTTGCTATGTTGTCCAGGCTAATTTTGAACACGAGGGCTGAAGAGAGCCTCTCATCTCATACTCTCAAGTAGTTGGGATTGCTGGTGTATGCCCGCATGCCTGGTCTATGCTACTATTTACCTATAGGTATAAATTGTTGTAGGAGTCTTTGTATGTATGATACACACATATATGGGATTTTTGTCTACTTATTGCTGAATATACTTAGCAACAGATTATTTGAGGGAAATAATGGTTGTGTGGTCTGAAGATCTTTCCCTGTTATCTAGCAGCATCTTCTATATATAAGGCCAGAGTAGACTCACATTTCTTTGTTACAATTGGAACCAGTCTTCTCTGGTAGGACCATTAAGGAGACCTTTCCTTTGAATTATGGGAAGGGAAATTTTTCTTGCCATGATCCATTGCTTCTTATTTTGAAGTAGCAGACATTGCTTTTAGGGATGGTCTGTAACTTTCTGTCTGCAACCACACCTTTGTAATAGAGTAAAGTCTTCCAAGAGAGCAAACCCTTCTAGTAGTTACAAGTATAACAATTTCTTGTAAATAGATTTACTGAAAGAAAGGAAAAGGAGGAGGTTTGAGGAGAGGAATTTCAACACAGAAATGAAGCTTCCAAGCCTGGGAAATGGGAAGGGGTGCCTATGAAACCAGTACTTGTATGATTCGTAGATTCTCTGGGTGTCTGACTCTTTCTAGCAAATTACAAGCATGCTAAATGATCTTTCTCTAGTAGAGCAACCAGGGCTGTGGTGTTCTAAATCCTAATCTGATTTATTGCTATTATTACTCAAGAAAATGCTTTTAACTTCTTGAAGCCTTTTTTCTTCATCAATTATGAGATTTAATATTTTCCCATCTGTTTCCTTGGGTATCATAGAGTTTCAAGAAAAAAGACACTTGTGAAAGTATTCTGCAAACCTTACAGTACTGTGACAAGAACTATTCCACATTTTTATGTTCTTAGTGCCAAGGTCAACATTCTAAGTAGACACCATATAAACAATTAGTATCATGCCTGTGACACAGTAAATTCACAGAATATGTTAAATGATGTTTTGTTAATTTTGTCATTCTTTCAGGGCAAATCACCCTTCTTTTAGCTTATTATATTATACTGTATACTAATAGCTATGCAAATGTTAACTCATGTGTTTCATCCATGAAAGCACTGTACAAAAATACTTGTAAAAATTGCATGAAATATCCTTTTCCTTCCTACAAAGAAGTATTCCACAATATAATACAAGGAAGTATTCTATAAGTATTCATTGCCCAACTCACTGCTGGCAGCCAGTGTCCAAAGATAGATAGATAGATAGATAGATAGATAGATAGATAGATAGATAGATCTCCAAGAGGTTAAAATATAGTGTTATAAGTCAATGCCTTCATGTTTTGTTGTTTTGTGGGGCAGACATGAGAGAATAGCACAAATGGGGGGAACATTTTGGATCAAAATATCAAATCTAGATTCAAGGAAGCTCACACAAAGCGATAAATGCAGTGTCACACACAATTGAGAGAGGTCCAAGGTTGCTTTGGCTTCAGGCAAAGCTAAGCTCTGGGGGGCTTAAATGACATTTGTCTCCTCCCCTCTTTCCACTCTCTTTCCTTCCTTCCTTCCTTCCTTCCTTCCTTCCTTCCTTCCTTCCTTCCTTCCTTCCTTCCTTCCTTCCTTCCCCTCCCCTTTCCTCCTCTCCACTCCTCCCCTCCTGCTTCTTTCCCCTCCCTTCTCTCTCCCCTTCCTCTTCTCTCTTCCTCTTTTTCCCTCCTTTCCCTTCCTGTCCAAATGTCTTTCATCCTCTTTTCTCTCAGCTTAGCTTCTGTATGTGTATTGTCACTGTTCTCTTCTTGGAAAGATTAGCCCTTTCTTTATCCTCAAGGATGTGACCTATGATAATTCCTGACTCCCGTCCTTTCAGTTTATTAATCCCCAAGGAAAGAAAATACTTTCTACCTTTCCAATTCAAGTCTGGAGGGACTGGATTGTTCTTCTAGTAGTCATGATCACCTTAGAAATGATTGCTTCTGCCAGGAAGATGAACATGGTACTATGTTTGGGTAGGACTGAGTCCAATACCCTTCATCTGTCTAATGGTTAGGAGGAGGATATGAAGTGTGATTGACAGCCTCATTAGAACAACTGGGAAGTGACTACATGATGTTTTTCAAAGGAATAGACTATAGGTGAAAGCATTAATACATGCCTGTCATAAGTAAAAACATCATACAACAATGTCTCTGCAATGTTATGAGCATACTTACACCATGATGGACACTCAACAATAGCCTACATTGTGCCTTCACTTCCTCTGTGATCATCATCACCTTTCTCATGGGAAGTATTCTTCAACACTGTGTTGAGCCCACCAACTTAGCTGCAGTTCACTGAGCTCATGATGGGCATTGGACTTAAACATGGCCAATACAATTTTTTCCTAGGGTTTCTCTATGTAGCACTGGTGAGCACATGTGTTAGTTCTATACTGAGGGCAGTTCCAACAAAGTGTGAGCATGTGTTGCTGTTCCCCTTGTGTGGAAAAACCTAACACAGTCCATCCTTAGAATGAAACAGATACACAGGAATGCATAAACCAGAGAAACTCCAAGTCTTGTAACATTGAAACTATTGGTTTTAGGCTGAGCCATATCTCTGCTCTTCCTGGGGGTTCATACTTATACTTTTCATTGCCAACATGAAACATTCCAGTATCTGATTTGTTTCCCTAAGCTGGTTCAAATCTTGTTTTTCTAATTTGCAAACAAGAGTTCTAGCTAATTTATGTGCAAGTTAATCAATAAGAGTTTTTTCTAGAGATCTCTATAAATATAGTCTGTGTCCCTTTGGCTATTTCAAGCCAGGCACAAAAGCTGGGCTTTCAAGATCATCTACTTTCAAATGTTAAATATTGTTTTCTCTACCAAGGAATAAACAGCGACTTCAATAGGCTAAGTGATTTTGCTTGTTCAAAGGCAGTCAGCTAGTGGTAGAGGTTAATCATTTGACTCCTGGTATTTACTACTACAAGCATTTCCCACAAATGGGACTTCTAGATGTGGATACCACGTGGAAGTTTCATTTCCTAGAGGATGTATAAAAAGACCAAAAAGTAAAATGTCATTGATGACTTCAATTACTAGCACATATTTTCCACAAAGCCACCAAATATTACTGTTTCAAAATATAATCAATATAAAATGCAATTGATATAACTTAATTTTTGTTTTCATAGCATGCTCAGTATTTCATATACCTTTTACCCATTTGGCACATCTCACTTAGCTCTAGTCATATTTTGAGTTTGCAGTAGTCACTCATGGTGCACGATCTTTGCTCTGGACAGTACAACCCCAGAGGTATCCAGCCAGACAGATGGGGGATGAAGAGAGATTCTACAGTTAGGATGTTCTGTGAGACACTGCAGGCAAATGTTTACATTCTCCAACATCCTTCCTGCTGATAAAAATATCAAATGCCTATAACATAATTTCTTGTCTTTGAGATAAAATTGTGTTGATCTTCTCTTCATTCTTAGTACTATAAAGCTTAAGAATGGTTTTGTTTTCTTAACTTCTACTGCTTTACATTTTCAACAGCACTTACTTAAAAATTGCCTATTACTCCATTGTCTGCCATTATGTACATTTTAGAAAATGACAAAATGATCATAACTATATAAAGATGCTCTTTTCAAGATTGAAATAGACATTTAAGAGTAATATTTCCTCTTTCTCAATGGTGAAGATTTTCTTGAAGGTATCTTTATACATGACAGTTTAACTATTTAATTTTTTTGCCAATGCAAAATTAATTTGGTTTCTTACCAAATCTCATGAGAATGTGGAATTGAAGTTAAGAAAAGTAATAAAACTTGTGCCTCTTTCCTTTCATATCATAAAGGGAAGGTTAATCTTCCTAACATTTTGTTATATTATAATAAATATGGCATTATGTAATGATGGCTTCCTTAATTGTATGTGTTTTGATACTTTCAAAAGGTTCTTTGATGGGTTAAGAGTTAGATCCACTCATTTCTTTATTATCACAATTCCTTGAAGTAGAATTCAAAACAAAATATGATCATAATTTCATTCATTCATTCATTTATTCATTCACCAAAAAAATAGACTTGTTCTTCATAGATGGGTTCCTTAAGAAAGGGTGATTTTTTTTTTTTTACTTTGTATCTCAATACCCTAGAACAGTGTCTAAATCATTCAATACATGTTTGTTAAATGAATACAAGTAATGTGAATAAAAGGGTGTTTAAAAATACAAATAGGAGCTGGAAAATTGGCTCAGGGATTAAAAACTCATAATATTCTTGCAGAGAGCCAGAGTTCATGAACCAGCGTCCACAATGCATTATCATTTTTGAGCACACACTGTGCCAGACTACATTTGAAGTTTGCAACATACACTATAAATTGTAACTCTTATCAAAATCCTGGGAAACAAGCATGCTTCTAAATTTATATATAAGAAAACAGAAACTAGAAGTGAATATCTTTCTAAGCTCACATAACAGAATGGTGTGGGTTTAGTTGGGACTGACTTCAGATTTGTCTGATCTCTAAGCTTAGCTTGTTGTATACTGAATTGGTTTCCTAGTGCTTCCCATACAATGCAAAAGACAAGTGCATTAACGTGACAGAATTCTATTTCCTTGTAGTTATGGAGCCTGGCAGTACAAAACCGTGGTCTCCGCAGGGCAGTGTTCCCTCAGAAATACGAAGAGGCTTCTTCTAGCACCTGCTGTCTGCTGTCATCCTCAGTATTCCTGTACTTGTACATGGATCTCTCCAGTCTGCCCAGGCTTCGCTGACATTCTTGTCCCTGGACAGCTTCCTCCTCCTCCTCTTCCTCCTCTTCCTCCTCTTCCTCCTCCTCCTCCTCCTCCTCCTCCTCCTCCTCCTCCTTCTCCTCCTCTGCATTCTCTCTGCCCTCCTCTTCCCTCCCCCTCCTCTACCCTCTTCCCTCTGCCTTCCTCCTCCTCCATCTTCCTTCCTCTATTTTCCTCCTCCACTCTCCTCCTGCCTTCTTCCTCTTCCTACATATTTTGAGACAAGTTCTCATCACATAACTCTGATCAGGCTGGATCTTGCCATGTAAGCTAATCTGCTCTTAAACTCGCAGAGATCTGCCTCAGCCTGTTAAGTGAGAGTGCTTCAATTAAAGGCTTGTACCACATGCCTAGCTTTCTTCCTTCTCTTGGAAACAGTCTCATGAACCTCTGGGAGGCTTTGAACTTGCTGTGCAGCTAAGGATGACCATGAGCCTCCTATCATCTTGCCTCTCCTGAGTCCTGGGGTTACAGGTGTGTTCACCCACGCCTGGTTTACGGAGGCTGGGATCAAATACTCTCTCCCTGAAGCTGCATGCACAGCCCTTGGGGTTTTGAGTAAGTGTTGTGTGACAGTTTTGTTGTTGCTGTTGTTGTTGTTGTTGTTGGACCTATAGCAAGGAACAAGGAGGGCATTATTTCTGGGACTGTAGGACTTCTGTGTGCATGGAGGAGATAGTTAACAAGCAGGAAAAGAAATACATAGTCATCACAATTTCCTCACAAATTTATAGGAACTATAAAAGATAAAACAAGAGTGTCAAAGTTCAGGAGTGACAAGGGAGATGACAGGAGTAGTTAGCTAAAATTAAAATTTCCCAAATAGATGTTAAATGCAATATATATCTTTAGTTCTGGTAAATCCAGATACTATGGAAAATACCAGAAAAAAATTAAGAAGATTTACTGTGTGGTTTTGCTCAGGTTATTCAAATGTTTTTTCCTTGTCTTAGGAAGGAAATGATGGGAATGATGGATGCACTCTGCAGTTCTCCATTATCAGTGGGTCACAATATTGCATTGCTTCACCTTATTAGGGTGCCAACCACAAATTCAATGCATATTTCTTCTGTGCCCTCGTTGAAAGGTATTATGAAAATAAAGACCCTGAAGGTTTGTGATGTGCTGAAGTAACTGCCACACTTTAAATATAAATGTTTTAGTATAAATATCATTTTGAATGATTAAGAATTCAGGGTGAAGGAAATTGGATTTTAATAGTGTCAATAGATTACAGGCTAAACCATAATGTAAAGGGAGAATAAAGTGCCATAATGGAAGTAACTCATATTAAAGTGAGTTTTGTTAATGTTTTCTTTTGTGGCATCTTTTTTTTTTTTTACTAAAGGGCTGAAACTACAGGCTCTAGAGTCATGACAATCTCTGTCACGATCCCTGAAAAGATGTTTCTTTCCAAGTGTGGAGGTGATGCCTATTTAAAGTTCACTGTGTCAAGGGTGACTAGTCTTAGAAAAGGGCTTCAGTGTTGCTTCAGTTCAAACATTTGTGAGGTTCAGAGACATTTGTTGCGGTGAAAAACCTATTGGAAAACACATTACCAAAACCCCTTATTTCTTGGCTTTTATGTCCAAAGGGTGATAAATTACATCTAAATATTTCATTTCCTATAGTCTCATGCTTTAAAGTTCTGATACAAATGGAGGGCTTGGAAATGCTGTCTCCAGCATAGATACGATGCTCTGATGGAGAAAGATGAGATGACCAATAGTTCTACCCTGGTGAAGGAAGGGAGAGGATGTATACAGACAGTGTGCTGGGCCCCCATCTACACAACTAAATCCTTCAAAAGAACATAGTCCTACATGTCAATGCCAAGAAAATAAGGTCACTGTGCATCTAAATAAATCACAAAAGACCCTTGCCGTGTGCAGTACACAGGCGAGCCTGGAGGAAGCTTGCTGGAGCTAAGTTATTGCCACACTCGCTGGCTCAGTGGGAGGACCGTGTTCTTTACTGTGTGCTGCTGCTCCTCTACTGCCATCTTTGTTGACAAGATGCAGAGTGATGGTGGCCCGAGGCTCCATCAGTTGGGAAAGGCAGAGTCAATTGGCAGCCTCTCTGATGTGGAGCAGGCTTGCCTCCCTGCTTAATTCCTTTTGGAAAAGAACAAGAGATTTAACGATAATGTGTATCTCATTCTCTAACTTCATGCATCTTCTCTACGGACCTGTTGACTGTGTTGGTTCTGCCTTCCTTGACTGCCTGCGTCTATAGTGATAGACATTTTAAAAACAGACAGAAACATGAGGAAACACTGCAGGCACTCCCATCGCCTACGTTTGACAGTCCAAAGTACCAAACAGACGTTTGCCTTTGTAGGAAGTTTTGAAGTGCAATCATGACAGATGTTCAGAGAGATTATCTTTTCCATCTCCACCCTGCTATCTTGCAGCCAGCGCATGAGTGACTTGCTCTAAAATAGCCTCTCTTTTATAAATAGATGAAGCTTGAGGCTTCCACAGTACGAAGTCAACACTCTTCAAGCATTCGTTTTCCCCCGACAGATAGATGCTCCTTTGTTTCAGGCCAGCAGCAGAAAGTGCCGCTTGGCTCTTTACGCCAAAAGCTACCTGATGCCAAGCAGAGGCAACTTCAAAGCCACTGTATGTCATAAAGAAACTTTAAGAACTTGTCCCCTATAATGATGACATACTGGATAGTAAAGATTTTTTTTTTTTATGCGTATTTACTTTGTCGCTAATCTCCCTCCAGGGGTTTCAAAGTGAACAGGCATAATAAAATGCTTCTTGCTGTTTCGCTCCGAATTTAAGGATTGACTGAACCGCATGCTTTCTCTAGACTTATTAGGTTATCTCTAAGAAAAAGACTTTTCTCCCTGAAGTTCTCAACTCCCAGTGATAGCTGAAGAGTGTTCTGTTTGACACACACTTTTCTCAGTCAAATCATGACACCTTATGACACTATCTAATGTCACATGCAGTGCTCTAAGATTGGAAAAATGCAAAAGAACAAGGGCATGAAGATCTTGTTGGAAATTCTTCAAATCAAGCATCTGTGGAGCAACTTGGGTAAATTATGGTTCATCTCCCTTTCCTTTTTATTGTTTCATATTCTTTAAAAAAATCCACAAATTTTTGACATTTTATCGTCATTTGCATTTTCTAAGTTAAAAATTGTATACTTAGGACTTGTTTGGAAGGCACACACATTTAAATGTTAATTTTTTTCTCTCAGCAAACAAATTTAGGTTGTAGGAAGAAAACAGGTCAGGAAAGAAGTAATGCTTTCATAATTTCAGTGCAGTCCTTTGGGTGGTAAGAAGCAAATTAAGAGCATCTCTTGTCTCTGTGGGCAATCACTTGAAATACAGAGCTGAGCAGAGTGGGAGCTGTGAGGAGGAATCTTCATCAGTGGCTGGAGCCCCATCTTGCATGCAGCATCACAGTTGTCTCTCAAGTACCATCCTGTCAAGGTAGCTAACCTGCAAATGAGGATAAGAATCTGTAGCTTGAAAATTAACACATCATCCATGTAAGATTTTCCCATATGGGCAGTGGATGACTTTACGTCCTAAGGGTGCTGAAGAATTTGTTGTCACAAAACAAATTAGTAATAAGAAACTAGCAGAAGTCTTTGATAATTGCATCTCCTTCTAGGTGCTAAAGGACATGATTCTCAGATTATTTTCTTTTTCTGTTGGAGGTCTCAGTACCATGTTTGTTTTTCTGAACTGATATTTATATGAGTAAAACAATAGATCCATGCAAACTCATTTTGATTAATTAGTGTTTTCTCAACAATGTCCCTGTTTATTTTGATTGCTTTTCTCATAAACTCAGCATGGTTCAAATTCTAAGTGAAATCAAGCCATCCATTTTGAATTAATCCATGAGCCAGAGGCAATATTCTGGGACGATACCATATTGCTTGGCCTTTGTAAGACCAGAAAGATTAGATTCTATGTTTCCTATCTTTAAGGAGCTTATAATTCACTCTAGGAAAGGAGAAACTTATGAGAAATAAATAAGCAATAATCCATGATGTTACTTAATGCATTAGATTTAGGGAAGTCTGTAAAGGATTCATGGAAAACATAGGATTCAGATAGGTTTTAAAGAAAATGAAAGATTTGTTTTGTCAGAAATGTTATGAAAAATAATGATCTCAAGTTTGGCTCTGTATCCTTTGTAATTTCAGGGATATCTTTTTGTTCCATTTGCAGATTTTAAAAAGATTACTTGATATATGCTTAATTCTTGGGAAGATTATCAGACCAGTCAATCTGTAGAATTGCTTAAATCTCACGTTTAGCATTTGGATTAAATTAAACCAACAGTAAATTATGACTTTCAAAGATCACTGATGATCTGAAAGACTTTGAGGATCCTCCAGCCGTCTATAATTTTCTATTTGTTTTCACTGGCATGGTGACCATGTGCCTTTCTGGTTTCGGGTGTGTGCCTGTATGTACGTGTGTGTGTGTGTGTGTGTGTGTGTGTGTGTGTGTGTTGTGTGAATATGTGATATGGGTATGCTGTATGTGTATGTGCTATATGACCATGTGTGCAAAACCACACATAGCCTTTTTTTGTGGGTGCTAGGGATTTGAACTCAGGACTTCATGCTTGTGCAATGCCACTATTACCTACTGAGCCATGTCCTCAGCATCTGGCCATATCATTAAGAATCTGGATCCAATGGAGACAGTTGATTTGATCTATATATTGACTAATTAGTTTCACTTGACTGTATGTCCATCTTTTGTAGGTTAAATGTTTTACCAACATGTACTTTTAATTGGAATGAACAATTAGATGACATGATAGAAATGGCTCAATGAAAGGGAATGATTACTCTGATAGTTCCCAGAGAGAAGATAAAACACTGTGACAGAAACAGGCAACATTTTTCATCTTACACAAAAAATGTGGAAAACAAGAAAGATTCAAAAGTTTTTGTTATATACTTTATATACTATAGATCCCAACTATTGTTAGGGGCTTGAAGTTTCATTGAGTCTAGTTGACTTTGAAAGTTGGGTTAAATTTTTATTTCTCTAAAGTCCTTGGGGGTATTGAAGAAGGAAAGTATTATTCTGGACTAGAAGCAGGTGGCCACCTCCTTTACCTACATAGATCAATTTAGTCCTTGTGAAATCTTCTCAAGTATGGGTGGGGCCTGTCACCTGTTCATAAATAATAGAATACAACAAAGAAGATTGGATGTCACAGAAGATCATAACTTCTGTTCAGCTTGCAAACTCTTGTTGGCTTTAATGATACATACTGGTACAGTGTGCACTGTCACATGAAGAGGGGCCATTTGTAATACCTAGCTGATAAAGAGAAATGAAGAGAGGCCATGACTCCAATAGTTCACAGGAGCTGAATTCTTCTGACAGCTATGTAGAAGTTTATTCACCAGTTAAAGCCTGGAACATATGTCTCAGACCTAGCTAATATCTTGGTTGCAATCTTTTGAGAGACCCTGAAGCATTTGATCCACCTAAACCACACTTGGATTCCAGTCCATGGAGAAGACACTAAATCTGTGTGTGTTTAAAAAATATTTTATTCATTTTATGTGTATGTGCCTGACTCTCTCTCTCTCTCTCTCTCTCTCTCTCTCTCTCTCTCTCTCTCCACCATATATATGCAGGTGCCCACAGAAGCCAGAAGAGAGCATTGGATCCTTTGAAACTGTAGTTACAGGTGGTTATGAGCCATCATGTGGATACTGGGAACCGAACCTGGGTCCCTTGTTAGAGAAAGTGGTCTTATCCACTGAGCTATATGTCCAGCCCCAAATTGTGTGAGTTTAAGCCAGTCTGTGGTCATTTGTTACACAGCAAAGGATAAATCACACACTCCTTGTTAGCAGTTGTGAGAGGCCTAGTGGCTGTTCTTTTGAACCATTCCAATACTGTAATGTTCCCCTTTACAATCTTTGGAAGCAGATGACTCAACTCGTGTCTCCAACAAACTTTTCACAGAGCAGGCAGCTATATAAGAAGCCTGTCTCATGTCCTTTCCATGTTCCCTCCTTAAGGACTGAAACTGGACACTGAAGTAGCAAGCTGGGGACAAATGAAGTAGATGAGCTTAGCTCCAGGGAACTTCCCCATTGCAGAGAGTTAGCAGAAGGGGTAATATTAATCCCTTAATTGTGCCATTTATGAAGTCTTGAAATGCACCCCCCATGACCTTAGCACTTCTTTATTTTCTTACATTTTGTGTGTGTGTGTGTGTGTGTGTGTGTGTTTCCACAGGTGTGCCACATCATGCATGTGGATGTCAGAAGACAGGTTGCCCAAGTCAGTTTTCTCCTTCACCATGCTGTTCTGGTGATTAAACTCGGGTCATCAGTCTTTGGCGAAAGTGCTATAACCACTGAACCATCCTGTCTCTAATTTTCAGGTAGGGTATACCCATAAACTCAGCTGAAGAGCAGAGGAATGTATTTGGCACTGTGGGGCTTATTCCTAGATTAGTAACGGGGCATTCTGGCTTTCTTAACAAACTAGTTAAAAAGTTATTTTATTGGGGAATTGTAAAGTAACTACCTAGTGAATCTCCAGAACCTTGTAGGGGAAAGTGCAGTGGCCAGGGAGGCCGACTGTATTGTCTCCTGGTTTGCTGCTGGTATTTGGGTGATGGTTTCCAGCTAGTAGTTTTCACTAAGAAGCCTGAAATAGATTATAGGTTGATTTTTTTCTATCCCTGAGCTTTTGTGTTTTATTTTCAATTGCTCTCCTGAGAGAAATTTGAGTGTATGACAGGGAAGACAAGCAGGAAGCCTCTTGTAATCTGGGCTCGTGTTCTCAAGAGATTGCCCTTGATAGATGAAGCCGCTCCTTGGGTCTTCCCTAGAGTTTATTTATTTGACCACATTCCCTAGGCTTAAATGCCTCCATTAATCAATAGTGAGTGTCTCCACACTCTGCAGAGCTTATCAAGATGAGAACTTTTTAAAAATTAAAAACAACCCTCAGCTATATACATAATCCTCGGAGAAATAGCAGCTCTATTTACTGGCTGATAAAATGTCCACTGATGATTGAGTTTTATTTTTTGTCCCGTATTTTAGGATTACTGATGGGATGGAGGTGAGCAAGAAAGGAAGAAAGGATTTGCTTAGAAAGTTAAAGAAGCTGAGATTGTTCTAATGTTGAAGAAAAACTACAATTTATTCTTTGTTCATAGTCTCACTCCATGAGTATTTGAGCTCTTAATATGTTCCAGGAATGGTAAGCTTGGCTCTTGGGCTAGCCATTATGTGAACATGGCTGTCTCTGTTGTGGAGGAGTCAGTGAGAGAAGAAGACATGACATTAGGCAAGGGGACATTATGGTGTTACTTGATGAGAGTTGCAGCCAGAGGTTTAAGGACATAAAACCTGAATATAAGGAAAGACTTCCTGATATGCAAATAAATGGAGGAAGTGAAGGATTCGTTCTTTGAGTAGCTGACCTTGGAACTTGAGCCATGCATTGCAGCCACACAACACACATTCCTTAGAAGCAAGCCATCCTGGAGCACTGACAGTGGGCTCAGTGTTTCTGGCTGGAAGTGCTCTTGTTAGCTGTCACAGTCACACTCTCGACCCTCTGCATAGTTCAAATTTTACTTTGTTTCCAAACAAAATGAATTTAAGATTAGTGGACACATCATGTTGCAATGCCCATAGAAGGAAATAGTTATTGAACAGTTACCATGCACTTAGGATGAGGATGCATGCTGTCTTCGAGTGGGGAAGTATTTCAGTCTTAAAACAACTATAATCAAATATGTGACTATGTATGTGCCAGGATTTGATGCATCTACTCAGACTATGCTGTGAGAACAAAGGCAGAACAGCAGCCATTTTGTAACAGATCTTCCTTCTCACATTCATTTAGACAAACCCTAATCTAGGGACTGCTTTGGGGAAACTTTTCAGATACAATCAACATCTATAATGCTCTCTCTGCTGGATCTGTTTTTCTTTCCCAAGACTGCTTACTTAGCTTCTAAGATCCTGGAAGCTAATTCCTTGAAATAAGAAAGCTCCTTCAACTCTCCTCTTCTTTCTCTATATAAACTCACTTAGTTTTCGTTTGTAAAACCTTAGTGCAGGTACTGGAATCAGAATCTTGGATGTTTAATTTCCATATAAAATGGTATACATTGATGTATACCTAATTTAAATTGTGTGCTTAAAATCATCTCAAGAATATTTGTAATACTGTAATGTAGAACAATGTATATGTCATGTATGTGGTTGTTATACCATATTGCTAGAAATAATGATGAAGAGAAGACATGGACTGACTGTATGTATACACACAAACACACACACACATACACACACACATACTATTGATTCTATTTCTGTGGCTGAATCCTAGAATGTTAAATCTTTAACAATACTGTGACCTCATTTAGCATGCATTGTATGCTTAGAACAACTATCATTGCTTGTGAACCGGAGAGAACATAGTCATAAATCTATGGCTGTCAGTCCATTGGCTCTGCCTAGTGCATTCAGTTAAACTATAAAAAGCATCTGGCTCCTGGGTGAGTTGCCCATGTTTCGGGGGTCATCTTGTCACTAATTTCTGGGTGGGTTGCTGCGTGGTTGCAGGCCCATCCTGCCAGGTTTTTCTGGCTTGGGTTTGGAGTGGTGGTCTTTCCAGCTGGTGGGATAGAAAGCAAAAGGTGCCAAGCCCTGTTGGAATGTTTAAAAAAAATTGCATATAACATCATTAAATAGGGATGACTGAAGATATAATCCCATTAGTGCCTAGGATCAAGTCTACAGTGAACCCAGGTTCATCTTGTATTTTTAGAGAAAAGAAAACACAGTTTATGGTAAACATCCTTTTGCACTCTTTCTAAATACATATTTTATTAATTCTTTTTTTGAAAGATATTTTTAGTATTTTATTTTTTTGTTTATTTATGTATGCATTTATTTATTTTTAATAATAAGCAATAAGTAATGAATACAAGTATCCTTCACGTAAAACTAATTTGCAAGCAGTTATGCCCAAACTTATACAGCCCAAGGTCCCCATTGTCCAGCTGGAGAGGCATGTATGTACAAGAATGTTGATCAAATAAGATTCCAGTCTATATTGCTATAGTTTTGAAATTCACCCCAATCTCAGCCCTTACATTCTACCACGCCCCCCCTTCTGCAGATTGTTCCCTAGGCTTTAGAAAAGGGGAACGAGTGAGCAAGAAGCAAAACAGTCTACTTTCTCTGGAGATGTCATTTTGGACTCTGATCAGTTCAGGCTGTTTCCTTTCATGGGTTGGCAGTTTATCCAGGAATAACCTTTTACTACTACCAATGAAGCACAAGTAGTTAGATATATAGGCATTTAAACAGTACTAATTATTATGGTAGGTTACATTGGTATAGACACAGATGATTGGATCTTATGCTAATCCATGAACTATAACTTTTCTGTAAAAGATGACAAGGTCTTACTGTGGCTTATAACATCTCCTAACCACTAGAGGATGTAAGCTTGTGGCATCAGCCATGAATTATTCCTCCAAGGAGAGAGCTAATAGCCAATTAGATTTGGGATATACAGACACATGGCTGCCACTGCTGCACAGTATTTCCACACAGGTGAGGTGTAACCAATGCTGACAGAAAAGTCTTGCTTGACTCAAGGAGGCCAATATTTGCTTTATTGATTTAGTGGCCTTTGGTAATACTCTCTGGCATTCCAGAGACCAACTGTACACTTGCAAGTGCAGTCTCAATACATCTTTCCTATGCTTACGTCAGGTCTTCAACAACAGGGCCTTACTGCCTCTCTTCTTGCAGGTATCCCAGTTTACAGGCAAAAAGCCTTTACCTTTTTGGGGGCTTGGACCCCCTAGCTAACATCTCCTTGGCAGAATAATCCATTGCTGATATCAGAGCTCTCCTGTATTAATATATTTTGCTTAATTACACAGTTTATAAAGACTTTAGTATTATATTTGGCTCTGAATAGAGAATTATTCTTTCACAGTTCTTATGTCTATTAGTCAATTAAAGAAAGCAGTTATACCAGTTTTATAAAAGATTACCTAACAGTTGGCTCTAATTTACAGTTAGGGAATGACTTCATTACCATCATATTTTTCTTTGTTCTATGAAAAGGAGGTAAGAAAGTCTCTCATATTAAAACTTTGCGGCACCTGGAAGGTAAAGTTCATTATGACACATTATAAATAGTTGTTACAAATAGGATCCACAGAGATGTTTGGTGCCTGTAACAGTATGAGGCTTTTCTTCCTTTTAATGTTTAGATGGGCCAACTTCTGTGTTGGTATTTCTTGGTACATCCTGCACAATGCAAAGCTGTATCTTTTCTTTCTCAGCCATTAAATTGGTGATGTTTTGACCTGTGGGAACATGCAAATCTTTTCCCAGAGTTAGTTTTAATATTTAAATTGAAAAATTTGACACAAGGTTTAATATATAACCATATCCCCCCTTTTTTATTTTAGGTTTTTAATTTTTGACCCATGAGTCTCAAAAAGGCAGTTGTATTACATATACCAGGAAGGAATCAAGGTGTAAATTTGCATTAAATTTACCCAAGATGTTTATCATTGACTATATGTTATTAATTTGGGAAGCAAACTTAATTCCTTTAGTTAAATTTTCCTACAGGTAAAAGAAAATGTTACAAGATGATACTGTACAACACAAAAATTATAAAGAACATTTGCATATGTTAACCCCAAAGTTGTTGTAATACAAATTATAAGTAAAACAAATGTGGACAATTTATATTTCCAATTAGCTTAAATGTATTACATTTTTATTAAAACCTTTTAACCAATGTTATGTAATATAGACATTTTTACTTTTACTAAGTCCTAAAATGCCACATAATATGTAGACAAAGTTCGGGCAAATTTGTATACCTGTTAAACTCACATCAATTAAATATACGTTAATTGAATATAGACCTGTGTCCCCCTCCCAACCCTCCCACCCCACTAGATTCACCCTTTCAGTCCGTTCTTTGATGCAGTCTTTTCTGTTGTTGGTGTTGTTGTTCTTCCCAATATGCATCATTCCCCACAAGAAATATTTACAACTGGGTTATTGGTGCTAGAATCCACAGATGAGGGATACCATTCATTGTTTGTTTTGCTGGGACTGTGTTACTTCACTTAACATAATATCTTCTAGTTCCATCCATTTACCTGCAAAGATCAGGATGTTTTTAAAAATTTTTTTTATTTATTTATTTTTATATTTATGAATGTACTGTCTGCCTGTAGGTTTGTGCACCCGTGTGGTGCAATGCTGAGGAGGTCAGAAGAGGTTGCAATGCTGCGGAGTTCAGAAGAGGGTGTCGGACTCCCCTGGATCTGGAGTTAAAGACTGTTCTCAGCCATGTGGGTGCTGGGGACTGAACCCGGGTCTTTTGCAAGAGCAGTCAGCGCTCTTAACTTCTAGGCCATCTCTCCAGCCCAGGATGTCGTTTTTTACTGCTGCATAGAACTCCATTGTGTAGATGTACCACATTTTCTCTATCCACTCGTCAGTTGAGAGGCATTTGGGTTGGTTCCAGCTTTTTGCTATTGTGAACAGAGCTGCAATAAACATAGCTGTGCATGTATTTTTGTGGTAAGATGAGTCTTGTGGGTATATACCCAGGAGTGGTATGACTAGGTCAGGTAGTAAGCTCATTTTGAGTCTTCCAAGGGTTCTTCACACTGTTTTCCATAGTGGCTGTACAAGTTTACATTCCCACCAGCAATGGGTGATTGTTCCCCTTTCCCCACAACATCTCCCGCCCTTGGTATCATTTGTTTTCTTGATCCTTTTCAGTGTTGTGGGAGTCAGATGTTATCTTAAAGTGGTTTTAATTTGCATTTCCCTAATTATTAGTGACGATGAAAAAATTTTAAGATGTTTCTCAGCCATCTCTAAGTCCTCACTTGAGAAGTCTCTGTTCAGCCCTTTGCTCCATCTTTTGAGTGATTCGTTTGTTTTCTTCATGATTTTTTGAGCAGTTTATATGCTCTGGAAATCAATGCTTTGTCAGATGTATCTGTGGTGAAGGTTTCCTCCCACTCTGTGGGTTTTCTCTTCACTTCCTTGATTGTTTCTTTTGATGTACTTTTGAGTTTAATGAGGACCCATTTGTCAACTGTCAACCTTAATTCTTGTGCAGCTGCTGTCTGATTTAGGAAGTCTTTTCCTACACTTATGTCTTGTAGTCTGCTGTCAACTTTTTCTTCTATCACCGTCAGAGTTTGGGGTTTCATGTTGAGTTCCTTAATCCATCTAGAGTTGACTTTTGTACAGGGTGAGAGGTAGGGGTTTAATTTCATTCTTCTACAAGTGGTGATCTAGTTTTGCCAACACCACTTGCTGAAGATGCTGTCTTTCCTCCATTGTGTCATCTGCCCCCTTGGCAAATATGAGGTGGCTGAAATTGTATGTGCTTAGGTTTGGATCTTCAGTTTTGTTCCATTGGTCTACAGGTCTGTTTTTTGTGCCAGTACCAAGCTGTTTTTATGACTCTATATTGTACACCTTGTAGTGTAGTTTGAAATATGGTATAGAGATCCCCCTGTATTGCTCTTTTCACTCAGGGTTGCTTTGGCTATTCAGGGTCTTTTGTTTTTCCTAATGAAATTAAGGATTTTTTTTCCAAGCTTGTGAAGAAACTCTTGGGGATTTTAATTGGGATTGCATTAAATTCGTACAAGGGTTTGGATAGAATGGACATTTTTGCTATATTAATTTTCCCAATCCATGAGCATGGGAGGTCTTTCCATCTTCTGATGTCTTCTTCAATTTCCTTCTTCAGGGGTTTAAAATTTTTGTTGTAGAGATCTTTGGTATCTTTGGTTAGGTTTGTTCCTAGGTATTTTATTGTTTTTGAGGCTATTGTGAGTGGGAAGGTCTCCTTGTATTCCTTCTTCAGTTGCTTGTTGTTGGTATAAAGAAAGACTACTGATTTTTCCAGGTTAATTTTGTATCCTGCCACTTTACTGAAGCTTTTAATTGTTTCTATGAGTTTTCTAGTGGAGTTTTTAGCATCCCTTAAGCAAACGATCACATCATCAGCAAATAGGGATATCTTGACTTCCTCTTTTCCAATTAGAACTCCTTTAATTTCCTTTTCTTGCCTTATTCACCTAGCAAGTGTTTCAAGCACTATATTGAAAAGGAATGGTGACGGGGGCAGACTTGCCGAGTTCCTACCTTTAAAGAGAATGCTTCTTTCATTTCCAAATTTAGGATGATATTGGTTGTGGGTTTCCTGTGTATGGCTTTGATTACATTGAGGAATGATCCCTCCAATACAATTCCCTCTTGGACTTTAAGCATGAAGGGATGCTGGATTTTTTCAAAGGCTTTTCCTGCATCAATTGAGATGATCGTGATTTTTGTCTTTCAGTCCATTTATGTGTTTGATGATATTTATTGATTTTCGTATGTTGAACCATCCCTGCATGTCTGGTGTGAATCCAACTTGGTCATGATGGATGATCTTCTTGATGTGGGTCTGTATGCAGTTTGCAAGTATTTTGTTTAGAATTTTTGCATCCATGTTCATTAATGAGATGGGTCTATAGTTCTCTTTTTTGGTTGTATCTTTTCCTGGTTTTGGTATTAGAGTGATGCTGGCTTCATAGAAGGAGTTTGGGAGAATTCTCTCTGTTTGTATCCTTCTAAACAATTTGAGTAATAATGGTCGTAAGACTTTTTGAAATGTTTTATAGAATTCTGCCATGAAACCATGTAGGCCTGGGCTTTTTTTAGTTGGGAGGTTTCTTATTACATCTTCAATTTCTTCATATATTATGGCTCTGTTTAAGCTGTCAATCTCTTCTTGGTTGAGCTTTGGTAATTCCCAGGATTTCAGATATTCATCCATTTCTCCTAGGTTTTTAAACTTAGTAGAGTATAGGTTTTTGAAGTATTCCCATATGATTGTCTGGATCTTTTAATTGTTTGTTATGCTATTTCCCCTTTCATCACAGATTTTATTGATTTGGAGTTGTTCCTTCTTTGTTTTGGTTAACTGGGCTAGAGGTCTGTCTATCTTGTTTATTCTCTCAAAGAATCAACTTTTGGATTCATTGATTTTTTTTTTGTATGGTTTTCTTTGTTTCTATTTCATTGATATCTGCTTTGGTTTTCATTATTTCTTCCTGTCTGCTGCGTTTAGGGTTCATTTGTTGCTGTCTCTCAAGTGTTTTTAGCTGCAGTGTTAGATTGTTCACTTGTGCTCTTTCTGTTTTTCTGATGTAGGCACTCAGGGCTATAAACTTCTCTCTTAGGACTGCTTTTAAAGTGTCCCATAGGTTTTGTTGTGTTGTATTTTCATTGTCATTCAGTTCCAGGAATGCTTTTATTTCTTTATTTATTTCTTCCTTGACCCATTCATTATTCAGGAGAGTGTTGTTTAGCCTCCATGTGTTCTTATAGGTTGTAAGGCTTATCCCGGTGTTGATATTGAGCTTTATTGCACTGTGGTCTGATAGAATGCATGAGATTATTTCAATCTTTTTGTATTTGTTGAGTTTTTATCTGTGTCCCAGTATGTGGTCTATTTTGGAGAATGTTCCATTGAAAGTGTATTCTCTGGTGTTTGGGTGGAATATTTGGTAGATGTCTGTGAGGTCCATTTGGTGTATTATATCATTCAGTTCAGATGTGTCTCTGTTTATTCTTTGTCTGGTTGACCTGTCCAAAAAGCTCAGTGGGGTATTGAAGTCCCCTACTATGAGTTTGCTGGGGTTAATCTGTGCCTTGAGGTCCTGAAGAACTGTCTTTATAAAGTTTGGTGCACCAGAGTTTGGTGCATATATATTCATGATTGTGAAGTCTTCATGGTCAATTGTTCCTTTGATAAAGATGTAATGGCCCTCTTTGTCTCTTTTCATTTCTTTTACTTTGAAGTCTATTTTGTCTGATATTAAAATAGCAATACCTGCTTTCTTTTTGGTACCATTTGCTTGGAATATTTTTTCCATCCCTTCACCTTAAGTTGGTGCCTATCCTTGAGATTGAGATGGGTTTTTTTAGACAGCATATAGATTGGTTTTGTTTCCTAATTCCGTCTCCCAGCCTATGTCTTTTGATTGGTGAGTTTAAGTCCATTGATATTTAAGGTTATAATTGAAAGATGCAAGTTGCTTCCTTTCACCTTATTATCCATTTGCATTTTTAGTGTCGGTTTCTACTTCTGCAGTTATGTCTGTACCTGTCAAAGTGACACACCTTGGTCCACTGTGCATCTTGAGGTTGACCTCTGATCCTTCTTACACCTAATCTTGTGTTGTTTTGTTTTGTTCTGTTTTGTTTTGAGACGGTCCCCCTATAGTCCCAGGTGGCCTGGAACTCACTCTGTAGACCAGGCTGGCCTTGAACTAATAGAGATCCACCTGAGTGCTGGGATTAAAGGCATGCACCACCATGCCCGGCCTTACACCTTATCTTAATTCTTAATTCCTTGGCACGATGTATTTTACAGCCTCAGCTGACAGAAGGCGTGGATAGGCCGACCTGAGGACCTGAGCTCTTTCTTGCTATCCTTCTCCATCAGACTTCTGAGGATGTGACTTCCTCTTCTCATCCTTCCCAGCTGCTCTGCTGATAGTGATTTCAAGGTTTGCTCATTTTTTTCTCCTATTTGATGTTTCAGTTCTTCCACTATTTTATAAATTGGTTCTCATAGTAAAAACTTATCATTAAGTAACTAGACAAAAAAATACTTCTTTATGATAGTCCATTGATAAATTTACTTGCTTTGAACATATTATGTATAGTTTCCAAGCCTTAGTTTGTAAGACTTCCATCTTACCTTTAACCTCATTAAGCAGTAATTTATATACAGCTATGTTTATCAACTTCAAAAGTACAAGGAAGGATTTTCTTTTATTTTTTCTTTGTATGTTTGTAGGGGGTTCATATTTATGTGTGTGTGTGTGTCTGTCTGTCTGTGTCTGTGTTGTGTGTGGTGTACTCTCTGAAGCCAGAGGTCAGCCTTGGATGTTGCTCCTCTGGAGACATCCTCTTCGCTGTGTTGAGACAGGGTCATTTCCTGGGAACTGCAGCTTTTCAGGCTAGGCTAGGCTGGGTGTTCAGGCCATGAGTTCCTGGTTATACTTTTCCTTCCCCTCCTCTCCCCTCCTCTCCCCTCCTCTCCCCTTCTCTCCCCTCCGTTCCCCTCCGCTCCCCTCCTCTCCCTTTCTCTTTTGTCCACTCTCCTCCTCTCCCCTCCCCTTCCCTCCCAGCTTCTCCTCCTTTCTGGTGAACCAAGGCCCTTCAGTGTGCTGGGTAGGTGTTTTAGCATTGAGCTCTATCCTTTATACCAATCACTCAAAGACTCCTACAACAATTTATATCTACAGGTAAATAGATGTGAAATCACTACTGCACCCATGATATAATCCCTCTCAAGTTCTTTTGTGGCACTGGATGACCAGTTTTCTCTTCAGTCAGCCACTTACAGCTATAAACATGCTTCCTAATATTCATGTAAATGGACATACACACTGTATGCTGTCTTCTTTTGTGCCTGACTTCTTTTGTTTCACATTCTACTTTTGAAGTTAACTCATGATGTTTCATGCATCAGCAGTTCATTGATGACTATGATTCCATGCTATAAGTAGCTCATCCTTTGCTATTCATTCCATAGTTGTAGAACATTTGGGACATTTTCCAACTTTAGCTGTTATGAGTAAGGCTTCTATGAACACTGGATACAAGTATTTTTGTAGATATCTGTTTTCACTTATCTTAGGTGCAAATTTAGGAATATGATGGTTGATTTTCTGAATCAGAAGGAGGATATTAGCTACAGAGGTCCAAGAGGCTCTTGTTTTCATAGTTACTAATTTACAGAACAGAGGCAGGAACTCCATGCGTTTTAGAGGGAAACATCGATGATAGTGTTTACATACTAGTAGCTGAGCAATAACTAATTTGCTGTTTATTTATTCACCTGGTATTCATAGCTAGCCATATAGATTAATGGAGCAGAGAGCTAAGGAGACTGTTTCCCAGAGATTTGGTAAACTCCTTATAAAAGAATCCCAGCTGTCCTGGAACTCACTCTGTAGACCAGGCTGGCCTTGAACTCACAAATATTCACCTGCCTCTGCCTCCCAAGTGCTAGGATTAAAGGCGTGTAGTACCATGCCCAGTCACGATCTTTTTTATTTAAACAGGGAAAATTTTTATTAAGACTTTTTTTCCTTATGAGAAAATGAACAAAGACAGCAAAAATACACATGAAAGAAGCTTTTGTTATAGAGCAGAAAGCTCAAGACAGCGTATTAGTTCCTCTTGCGGAGGACCCAGGTTTGATTCTCAGCATCCACAGGGCAGCTAACAACCATCCTTAACGCTAGTTCCAAGGGATCTGATGCCCTCTGCCGACCTGTGTGGGCAGTGCATGATGCAGGTGTATTTACGTACATGCAGGCAATACACTCATACACATAAAAATGCTAATAATAAAGTATTTCTTTAAAAAGATGAATATTATTTTGCTTTACTATTTACATTTAATTATTTCTCTTTTCCTTCCTTCCTAAAGAATATTTTTATTAATTTTTTGAAAATTTAATACGATGTGTTTTGATTATATTCACCCCATCTCCTTTGAGATCTATTCCCACATCCCTACCTACACAACTTCAAGTCCCTTTTATTTAGAAACCCATTGAGTCCAGTTGGTAGTGGTCTAATAATTTGGGTACATGGTCATCCCAGCAGAGGTCAGAGTCTTAAGGAAGATGGACTCCCCATCCCAGCAACTGTCATGTGCCACTTACTACTCAGCTAGGGGTAGGACTTCCTGATCATCTTCTGACTCCAGACTGGGAGTTTGTGTGGCCTGGGCTTGCACATGTCTTGTGTACGTTGTCAAAACCACTGTGAGTTCATATGCATGATTGCCCTGTTATGTTTTAGGAAAACACTGTTTACTTTTGGATGTCAACTTCCTCTGGTTCCGACAATTTTTCTACCCTTTCAATAGTGATCCCTGAACCTTGGAGGAAAAGATGTGATATAAATGTTCCATTTAGGACTGAGCACTCCTCAGTCTCTAGTTCTCCACATGTTCACCATTTTTGAGTCTCTGTGTTAATCACCATCTACAGAAAGAAACCACTCAGCGAGGGTTCAGAGATACTCTAATCAGTTTATATACTGATAAATCATTAGGATTAGTTAAATACTATATTCATTTAGCAAATAGTTGTGGGGTGCCCCCTAGAGTCTATAGCCTGTCTAGCTATGGGTTCATGGTTCCAATAATGGTTCCAGGTATGTGTTCTTTCTTGCTTGTGTAGTGGGCCTTAAAACCAATAAGAAAGTGGTTGGTTACTCCAATGACATTCATGCCACTATTTCTCAAAAGGCATATCTTGCCATGCTGGTGTGCTGGCTAGCTTTAGTGTCAACTTGACACACCTGGGTTGAGGGAGCCTCAATTGGGGAATTGGCTCCATTGGATTGGCCTGTGGCCACGTCTGTGGAGTATTGTCTTAATTGTCAGGCAATGTGGGAGGGCCCAGCCCACAATTCATAGTGCCAACATGGGCAGGTTGTTGTGTACTGTATAAGAAGGCAGGCTGGGCATGAGCCAGGGGAGCAAGCCAGTGGACAGCATTCCTCCATAGCCTGTGCTTCAGCTCCTGCCTCCAGGTTCCTGCCCTGAGTTCCTGCCTTGTGCTCCCTGAGTGATGAACTGTGACCCAGGAGATGTAAGCTGAATAAACCCTTTCCTCCCCAAGTTGGTGTCGGTCAGAGTGTTTTGTCACAGCAATGGAAGACAAACTACAACAGCTGGTCATTATTGTAGCTCACAGCTTTCATAGCCAGATTAGGCTAACGATTACTTTTCTTCTTTGGTAGTCTGCATAACAGGTTCCCATGTTGTGAAAGCTAAACCCTCTCCTCATGGTCCCTTACTAGTTTCCTGATTCCTATGGGTTTTTTCAAATGAAACACACATGGCTAAAGATTCAAAGCCAACATCCACAAAATAAAGAAATTGAGATATTTGCCTTTCTGGGTATGGGTTACCTCACTTAGTATGGTTATTCCTAGTGCCATACATATGCTTGAAAATTTCATAATTTTGTTTTTCTTAACAACTAAATAATTTTCCATTGTGTAAATGTATCACATTTTCATTATCCATTCATCAGTTCATGGACAGCTGGGTAGTTTTTCCATGTACTAATATGCCATTAGCTGTTTTCCATCTTGACACATGCTAGAATCACCTGAGAAGAAGGAACCTCAACTGAGGCACTTCTACCATCAAACTGGAGTGTAGACATGTCTTAGAGGTATTTTCTCAACTCTTAATTGATGTAGGAGGGCTCAGCCCACTGTGGGTGATGCCATGTTGAGAAAAAGTAGGTCTGGACTGTATAAGAAAAGTAGCTGAACAAGGCATAGGGGACCAAGCCAGTATGCAACATTCCTTCATGGTCTCTCCTTCATGCCTGCCTCCAGGTTCCAACCTTGAGCTCTTGCCATGGCTTCCCTCCATGATACAAGTGGTCAGGTGAAATAAACTCTTTACTTCTCAAGTTGTTTTTGGTCAATATCTTATCACAGCACCAGGAAACCAAACTAGAATACCCAGCTATTGTGAACAGAGTAACAACGTGCATGAAATGGATCAAGAGTATCAACATAAGACCTGATATCTGAGGAGAAGGATATAGACAGAGGGAATTATCCCAGATTCATTCTATGAAGCCAGCATCACTCTAATACCAAAACCAGGCAAAGACACAAACAAGAAAGAAAACTATAGACCCATACCATTGATGAACACAGATACAAAAATTAACAACAAAATACTTGCAAATCCCATACAGACCCACATCAAAAAGATCATCCATCATGACCGAGTTGGATTCATACCAGAGATGCAGGGGTGTGGTTCAATACAAGTAAATCAATAAATATCATAAAACACATAAATGGACTTAAAGACAAAAACCACACAATCATCTTAATTGATGCAGAAAAAGCTTTTGTCAAAATCCAACATCCCTTCATGCTTAAAGTCTTAGAGGGAATTGGACTGGAAGGATCATTCCGCAAAGCCATATACAAGAAACCCACAACCAACATCATCCTAAATGGAGAAAAGTTGGAAGCATTCCCCTTAAAGGCAGGAACACAGCAAGGCTGTCCACTATTGCCCCTCCTCTTCAATATAGTACTTGAAATGCTTGCTAGGGCAATAAGGCAAGAAAGATAAATTAAAGGAGTGCTAATTGGAAAAGAGGAAGTAAAACTATCCCTTTTTGCATGTTTGATATGTTTACCTAAGGGATGCTAAAAACTCCACCAGAAAACTCTTAGAAATGATAAAAAGTTTCAGTAAAGTGGCAGGATACAAAATAAACATAGAAAAATCAGTAGCCTTCCTTTACACCAACAATAAGCAACTGGAGAAGGAATATAAGGAGACCTTCCCAATCACAATAGCCTAAAAAATACCTAGAAATAAACCTAACCAAAGACACCAAAGACCTCTATAACAAAAATTTTAAAACCCTGAAGAAGGAGATTGAAAATTACTTTGAAAGATGGAAAGA
Source organism: Rhizomys pruinosus (assembly GCA_009823505.1). Taxonomy (NCBI): domain Eukaryota; kingdom Metazoa; phylum Chordata; class Mammalia; order Rodentia; family Spalacidae; genus Rhizomys; species Rhizomys pruinosus. Next base: position 1,493,477 of record VZQC01008182.1, read on the forward strand.
CCTCCCATGCTCATAGATTAGAAAAACTAATATAGTAAAAATGTCCATTCTACCCAAATTAATATACAGATTCAATGCAATCCCAATCAAAATCCCCATGAGCTTTTTCAAAGACTTAGAAAAAAAATCCTTAAATTCATATGGAAGAATAGAAGACCCTGAATAGCTAAAGCAACCCTGAGTGAAAAGTGCAATACTGGGGGGATTACATTACCAGACCTCAAGCTATATTACAAGGCTATATTCATAAAGACAGCGTGGTACTAGCAAAGAAACAGAATCATTGACCAATGGAAGAAAATTGAAGATCCAAACTTGAGCTCATATAACTTCAGCCACCTCATATTTGACAAAGGGGCCAATTATGGAGGAAAGATAGCATCTTCAGCAAATGGTGTTGGCAAAACTGGATCACCATTTGTAGAAGAACAAAATTAAACTCCTACATCTCACCTTGTACAGAAATTAACTCCAAGTGGATCAAAGATCTCAACCTAAAACCTGAAATCCTGAAGGGGATAGAAGAAAAGGTTGGCAGCAACCTACAAGACATAGGTGTAGGAAAAGACTTTCTAAATCAAACAGCAGTTGCACAAGAAATAAGGACAACAGCTGACAAGTGGGAACTCATCAAACTCCAAAGCTTTTGTACAGCAAAAGAAACAATCAAGGAAGTGAAGAGAAAACCCACAGAGTGGGAGAAAACCTTCACCATGGATACATCAGACAAAGCATTAACATCCAGAATATTTAAGCTACTTAAAAAGCAAAGAAGTAAGAAAACAAATGACCTACTCAAAAGATGGAGTAAAGAGATGAACAGAGACTTCACCAGTAAGGAAGTAAAGATGGCTGAGAAACATCTTAAAAAGTGTTCAACATCATTAATAATTAAGGAAATGCAAATTAAAACCACACTAAAGTATCATCTCACTCCAATAAGACTAGCCAAGATCAAGAAAACAAAAGACACCAAATGCTGGAGAGGTTGTGGGGAAAGGGGAACACTCATCCACTGCTGGTGGGAATGTAAACTAGTACAACCACTGTGGAAAGCAGTGTGGAGAACCCTTAAAAAACTTAAAATGAGCCTACCACCTGACCCAGCCATACCACTCCTGGGTATATACCCACAAGACACATCCTACCGCAAAGATACATGCACAGCTATGTTTATTGCAGCTCTCTTCACAATAGAAAAGACCTGGAACCAACCCAAATGCCCCTCAACAGATGAGTGGATAACAAAAATGTGGTACAGCTACACAATGGAATTCTGTGCAGCAGTAAAGAAAGATGACATCATGAGCTTTACTGGTAAATGGATGGAACTGGAAGCAGTTATACTAAGTGAAGTAACACAGTCCCAGAAAAAAAAAAAGGCAAATGGTTTCCTTCATTTGTGGATGTCAACACTAAATCCCCAGTTGGTAGGCAAACTGTGCAACTTTATTATTATATTTCATTGTATATGAAAACAACTGTGATATTACAATGTGAATCTATAAGTGGGTTCTAGAATTGTCTTACCACTTATACTCACACATTGTAATTACCATATATAGATGGAGGAGATGTAGTCATATTCTAAAAAAAAAATGTAAAGTTACATGACTTTATACCTGCATGCAAATTTTTTGTTAAAATATGAATCTCTAAATGTGCTTAGGAATCAACCTACAATTTATTTTCAGAATTTTTAATTTTGACTTATGTGTGGAGTGTATATATACATATTTTAGAATAATATAAAATTAAAAAAGTATTGATAGCTTTATAGAATAATTTCAGTATAATCACTGGGTTACTGAAATATCATAATAATGTATAGTATACATTGTAAAATGATTGTAAAATTTACATTAAATTCTTATAGAACCTTCAAAAAACTACATTAAAACATACATGTAATTTAGAATGTAAAGTTATATTTCTTTTTACCTGCATGCAACTTTACCATTAAAATGTGAACCCTTAAATGTGTTTTGGAATTAACCTACAGTTTATTTTCAGACTTTGTAATTCCAATTTATGTGTAGAGTGTATATATGCATATTTTGGAGTAATATAAAATTAAAGGGAACAAAAAAGAGAGAAAAACCTGTTCAAAAAACTGACCAAAACAGTAAACTTCTGCATCCACAGGAAAAAAAAAAAAAAGAGCTGAGGAAAAAGATGCAAGTACAGTGTATTACATGATGGCAGAATCCTGGGCTCTGCAGGGGGAAGGAAGGTGGTGGGGTGGAGGGAGCATGAGAGGGGGCTGGATGGGGGAAATGTGTCTAAATTGATTGAGAAATGTTGCAGTAAAATGTGCCATAAAACTAAACAACATAAAAAAAAAAAAGACTTTGATTCTGACAGAATCTTGATAGACGGTGAGAGTGAGGCTATACTGAATTATAGAAACAGAAACAGATTTCTGAACAGGACCCCTGATACCATAGGCATTAATATCAATAACTGACAACTGAGACCTCATGTAAAGGACAATGTTTCTGTATATCAAAGGACGTCAAAGAGACTGCCTGCAAAATGGGAGAAAATCTTTACTATGTATGTCTGCCAAAAGGTTAGTATCTAGAGTATACAAAGGACTCTAAAAACTAAACATCGGGGCTGGAGAGATGGCCTAGCGGTTAAGAGTGCCGACCGCTCTTGCAGAGGACCCGGGTTTGATCCCCAGCACCCACATGGCGGCCGAGAACCGTCTGAAACTCCAATTCCAGGAGAACTCCAGTTCCAGGGGAATCCGAGACCCTCTTCTGACCTCCGCGGCATTGCACGACACGGGTGCACAAACTTGCATGCAGACAGTACATTCATACACATACAGAAATAAATAAAATTAATAAAAAAAAATTAAAAAAAAAACTAAACATCAAGAAAACAAACAACTTGACAAAAAATTAGGGAACTTAACAGAGAGTTTTCAAAGAAGAGAATGTCTGAGAAATTAAAAAAAATTCAACAATCCTAACCATCAAGGAAATACAAATCAAAAGTAGTTTGAGATTTCATCTTACTCGAGTCAGAATAGCTAAGATTAAAAAGACAAATGACCATAAATGCTGGTGTGGGTGTGGGGAAAAGTGAACAGTTACTGGTGGGAGTTCGAACAGGTGCAGCCACACTGGATGACAGTATGGTGGTTCTTCAAAAAGCTAGAAAGAGATCTGCCACATGATCCAGTTATATTATTTGGGGGTACATACCCAAAGGACTCTATATCCTCCAGAGATACTTGCTTTGTTCACTACTGCCCATGCAGAAGATTTTATAATAATTTGTGTGTGTGCCTGTGTGTGTGTGTGTGTGTGTGTGTGTGTGTTTGTGTGTATCTCATTTAACCAGTTTTATGTTTTTGTTTGTGCAAATGAGGATTGAACTTACAGTCTATCACATGCTGGAAAAGTATTCTACCATCAAAATACATCACAACTTGTTTTTAATTTATTTTCAAAATTGAGGCAGAGTCTTACTAAATTGCCCAGATAGGTTTCTAACTTTCAACCCTTCTCTTCCAGCCTCTAGAGCTCTGGGAATGCAGGTATGCATCACTGTATCCAGATGCAGTTAATTTTTGATTTGATATAGACTTTTAAATTCGTACTGTTCCTTGACAAGTAGAATTACCTACATCTAGCTTGTTGTAATGTATATAACTAAATCCTAGCAGTCATCCCAAATTGTCTCATGGAAGGCATAAAAACAAGTGTACACATATGAAGCTATTAAATTATACAAATAAAGAATGTTTACATAACAGGGGCTAAAACTCCATGTGTAGACATGATGATGGAAAAGTCTATATTAACCTTTTCAACAAGACATTTGGGACTGGCAGTTAATCCATGGAGGTAGCAGCTGGAAAAAGACATCACAGTCCTCACTGCTCTATTGAAGAACTGTCTAAAATGATATATAAGTATATATATTTAGATGTTAAGGGAGAGATGTAAGACCTCTTATTAAAATTCAAATGGAAGTATCTCAACCTTATTTGTGTAAAGTAACCATGACAGATTCCCAGTTGATGGGAATGTTTTCTTTACTGTGTCTGTTGTATTAAGCTAAATCTCCTCCTAATTGTATTAAGCTAAATCTCCTACTTTAGGTGTTCTACTATAAGAGAATGCAGTAACTCTGGGCATCTACAGAATTGGCTGCTTAGGACATTGTTTATGAGAGTAAATATTTGAAGTGATAAACTGGATACTATCAGTGGGTAAGAATTTGCTTCTCATTAAATGAGAATCTTGATTTGCACGTAAACTTTTTCCTTATTTTAGTGCTTCTCTTGATCATATTGACCTGAAAGTAAGTTTCAGACTCAAAAGAGATGCAGCCTGTTCTGAATATGTTTTCTTAAATAGCCCTACAATATCATCAAACAAAGATGAAGAAATAGAATTAAACTCAGCAGTAGAGGAAGTATACTCGTTGCAATTATAAAGACAGAGAGAATCTTTTCAACAGAGAAGGAAAAATGATCTCATTTCCTGAGAGACAAGGAAAATGTATTATTGGAGTAAAAAAGGAAAACAGAAGGAGACATTCAAGAAAGATCTAGAGATAATCTGAAAGGAGATTGAAGAACAGTGCTGGGAACTGAAAAATGGTATGATTCAACTAAAAATAAATTACCATTTTGTTCTTGTCTCTCTTCAAAAAGGAACTTTTACAGCCTTCAATATTTACTATGATGAAAAGATTTTAATTTTAAATAGAGCAAACAATTATGACATGGGTTAATATGAGTCTTTTGTACCTTTCTAGTCTAAGGAGACTTGTGGCATGAACTTCTGTGTTAACTTGCTATAAAAAAGTGGCTGATAACCGGTCATGGATAACATAGAAAATAGTGTTGATGTGTTTGTTTCTCAGGTCTTGGTGATAGTTTGGAGCCCTGGAAAATGCTGCACCTACACAAAGAAAAACAACAACATTTGTTTCAAAAGGTGAGGAGATAGCTGTGTCAGTAAAGCGCTTGTCACACAAGCATGGCGGCCTGAATTTGGAGCCTGGCACTCATGTAAAAAGGCTAGGTGCTGCAGTGTAGGCCTGTAATCAGAAGCACTGAAGAGACAGAGGCTGTATTTCTGAATCTATGGGAAATTTTTTCCCCAAAAAACGAAAACAAAAACAAAAGCAAAAACCCCCAAATAGATAGTGATTGAGAAAGACATCAGGGTCAACCTCTGGCTTCTATATGTGTACAAAAATCAAGGTCCATATACATACACCATAATCTCCATACACTATAGCCAGAGAGATAGAAATATCTAGATAGCGAGAGAGAGAGAGAGAGAGAGAGAGAGAGAGAGAGAAAGAGAGAGAGAGAGAGAGAGAGAGAGAGAAAGAGAGAGAGAGAGAGATCAGGTAATATATAGACTTCTTATTTTTCTGTGTCTTCAATATATGTTTGTGGCCTGGTGTTCTAATTGGATGGGTAGTAATAAAGCTATAGTATCTCAATATTTCAGAAAAACAGAGAATTCAGTGCTGTCTAAGCTGAGGCAGAGAAAACTTTGGGGGATCCCTTCCTCTGTGCAAGATTTTGCAAGGTAAAGGAAGAATTTGGATCACTTTTCTGTTATTGGAAAATTGACTGTATTTTCTGCCACAAGACTGTCATTGTCTGCCCATTTGCTAAGCTTATAGTCTGGCTTGTTTCAGGGCACACGGTGTCACCAAAACTTCAAAGAACTCTTACAGGTTTGAACTAGCAAAGCAAATGCAGAATTTGGACTTACTGTGAATTGAGAAATGAAGCACAGGGGATAGACATGGCCAGTTGTTAACAGGAAGACACAATACTATCTTAAAATTGTACCACTGTTGTTTGGATGGTATGCTAATCCATGAATTACATTTTCTTCTGTTAAGTATGACAGGGTCTTCGTGTGGCTTATACTACCATAACGATTAGTACTGTTTAAATCCCATATATCTAATTGCGTGTGCTTCATTTGTAGGATTGAAAGGCTATATATTATACTGTTTAAGTACCTATATATCTAATTGCATGTGCTTCGTTAGTAGGATTGAAAGGTTATGCCTGGACAAGCTGGCAGCCCATGAAAGAAAACAGCCAGAATTGACTAGAGACCAAGACAACAGCTCCAGAGAAAGTAGAGTGTTTTGCTTCTCATCCACCTGTGCCCCTTTTCTAAGCCTAGGGAACAATCTGTGGAAGAGGGGGCGTGGTGGAATGTAAGGGCTACGATTGGGGTGAATGGTGAAACTACAACAATATAGACTGGACACTCATTTGATCAACTTGATTGAACATACAAGCCCCCAACCCCTGCTGGATGGTGGGACCTATGAGCTGTGTGGGTTTGGGCACAACTGCTCGTAAATTGGTTTTACATGAAGGATGCTTGTACTCACAGATTATCACCTACTGTTAAAAAAAAATGAAAACAAAACAAAACAAAAAAAACAGAGAAAGACGCAGAAAAGTTATGGCAGAATGCATGATCTGGGATGGGTAGGGGTGGGGTGGGGGGAAGGGAAGGGGATATATGCCTGAACTGAATTGGAAAATGATGTATGAAATACACAAAGCATCAATAAAAAAAAAAGAAAAAAAATTGTACCACTGTGAGAGGAGAGATAACTAATGCTTAGATGGTATGAAAAAAACCAGAGGGAAATGGATTAGTTCAAAGTCCTACTGAAAACACGCACACATCATACAACTAGTATATATATATATATATATATATATATATATATATACATAGCTGAAGGCTATATAACAAAAAGTACAGTGCCAGCAGGAGAAACCTCCCAAGATGTTGGTCAGCATAGTCCAAGAGACTCCTAAAGTAATACAGGCTATGGCTTCAGCCATTGATTAACATCAAGAACTTGAAGGTAAGACACTATTGCTGAAGAAAGGACATACTTTGGACACAAAACAGAACAATTGAACTGGAACTGACCTGGAAGCTTGCTCCTTGAAGACTAGCTCTCACAGTATCAGAAGATACTATGCAAGCTTCCAAGGGAGAAAAAACAAACATTGGTCTTCTCCAGCCGTGAAATCTAATATGCAACAATGACTGGCCCCGCAAACTCAATACTGATGGAATCACTGCACTTTTATTCTTGGGGGTAGTCAACAGCAGCTGTCTAATTGCAATTAAGGCCCACTCAGTGGGAGGGACCTTATGTGCAGTACTGTAAACATAGCCAAATATACATGGCTGGATAAGTCATAGATCCTAGAGAAAAACCTAGTCTTGCCATATCCCTAGACAAACTTATTTCTAAATATGTATCCTCATATTTACAAACAAATGTACCTTTCACTCCTCATCAAAGAGGCTTCTTTCTGCAACAGATAGGAACTATTATGGCATTCTACAACTGGTCAAAGGCAGAGAATGTGTCTGTGAGATCCTTAACCCTAAGTGACATATCTTCAATGCAACTGCTACACTTAAGATGAATGTGTTTCTTAACTCTCCCCAGAGTTTCCCTGTGCAGTAGACTGTGATTATCAGAGACCCACAATTAGTCAATGCACAGAGAACAAGTCGTCTCAGAATAATTATCCCTGAATAAGACAGCTATTTCAAACCTCTGCCTCCCAAGGCTCAGGAATCATTGCAGAAGAGGGAATGGAAAGATTGTAAGATTCAGAGGGGGAGGGTGACCACAAGGAAACAGTCTTCTAGGCAGCTGGTCATTTACTCATATAAACTCACAGCAATGATGACAACATGCACAAGTCCTATGCAAACTCAGACCAGACATAATCATAGCATAGACATGAGGAAGTAGGTAAGCAATCCCAAGCCAATATAAGGAACTTTTGGAAAATGATGGCTACTGGGAGGAGAAAAGACAGTGTCTTACATGGTTGAGACTTTTGGTGGACCCACGGAGTGGATCCATATTGAAGGATATTGGGGGACACAGATAATACTCTTTGGGCCATATTTTACACACACACACACACACACACACACACACACATGCGCGCGCGCACATGCACACATGCATCTCATTAAATTGAGTAGGGGATAGTGTGGGGAGGTGAGGAGAAGGGAGCATATCCAATTGATATCAAACTATATTGTATTAAAATTGCAAAATTCAATAAAAATGAAGGAAAACTTGTAATACTGTTAAGTTTGCCCCAGGAATGAAAGGAGTTATACTTAAATCTCTGTACCTGAGTTGTTTCATACAAAATTGATGCTCTAAAATGTTCTGTTACAATGAAGCTGATTTTTTTAAATTTATTTTTGTATGCGTATGAATGTACTGTCTGCATGTAGGTTTGTGTATCTGTGTCGTGCAATGCCGCGGAGGTCAGAAGAGGGTCTCAGATTCCCCTGGAACTGGAGTTCTCCTGGAATTGGAGTTACAGACAGTTCTTGGTTCTTAGCCACCATGCAGGTGCTGGGGATTGAACCTGGGTCCTCTGCAAGAGCAGTCGGTGCTCTTAACCACTAGGCTATCTCTCCAGCCCATGAAGCTGATTTTTAAAGTTGGAGATTTTTTTTTAAGGATGTAGCTGCATGATTCCCAATCCATACTTTTCCCACCCTTGTTAGTAATTAATAAAATTGTGACTGGAATGTACTGCAACCTGTGCCTGATTTTTCCATTTCTTGAAAGCTTAAGAAGAGATTTGGAGTCTCACTGGAGCATTTATATAGACAGATTATCTATTATCATCTCCTTGTTTAGCTTAAGGTCTTTGGAAAAACTAATAACCTTTGTTCAATATGAAAATGGCATTGATACAGTCTTTTCCTTCTCTTCCCTTCCTTTCCCTGTCCTTCCTTCCCAGGCTACTGTGCTCTGGGCAAGGAAGTGGGGGGCAAGCAGAAGGGAGGGGTGAGCAACCTTGGCTCTAATTGGGGGGCTGCAGAGCTCCGGTTTGTGCAACAGATAACTAGAGGTGTGACATTTTGCTCAATGCCTCAAGGGAAGGGGCCATCTATTGCAGAGACAGGGCAAAGCAAGAATCATTGTAATATCCTGAACCTTCCTGCTACAGATAACTCACAGAAGCAACTGAATGCCCAGAGATATCAGATAATGGAGATCTTCTGGGACAGGTCTTACAAGTTCTTGCTTCAAGCCACACACATTCCCACAAATATTCATCTGGCCTTTTTTTTTTCTTGGTTCGTGGCAATGCAGTACATTGTGGCAGAAGCATGGAGTGGAGCAAAGCCCCCTTGGTTCTTGGCCAGGGAGCAAAGGGGCAAAGGGCAGGCCTGGGGCCCCAGAGTCCTCTGCAGACACACCTCAAATGACCTGAAATCTCTCTCTAGACCCTTCTGCCAATAGTCCCACATCAGGGACTAAGTCTTTATTAGTCTCTGGGCTTCATTCACAATTCAAACCATAGCAGCACTGTCTCTCTGTCTCTCTGTCTATCTGTCTCTCTTTTTTCTCTCTGTGTGCATTTTAAACTTTTATTTTAATTGAATTTTTGTGATTTTCTTACAATATAATTTCATGGTATTTAGATCTCTTCCCCTAGCCACACCTCCCTTTGACACCCACCCAATTTAATGTACTCTAATACACACACACACACACATACACACACACACACATATATATATTATATGTATATATAGTTAGGCCTACAGAGTCTAATTTATGTCTCCAAATGTCCTTCCTGGAGGACTCCATCCACTGGAGCCTAACTTACTAATGCTTGAAAGAGACTCTCTCTGCACTTTCCAGCAGCAATCTGTTGCAATAATTTCCTATAGGTGGAGTTGGAATATTTTTTTTTTTGTCTTTTTGGATACAGGATCTCCCTGTAGCCCCAACTGTCCTGGAACTCACTCTGTAGACCAGGCTGGCCTTGAACTCACAAAGATCCCCCTGCCTCTGCCTCCTGAGTGTTGGTATTAAAGGCATGTGCCACCACACTAGGCCTAGAGCTTTTTTTAAAAAAAAATGTTTTATTTATTTTTATTTTGTTTTTGCATTGCCTGCATGTGTGTATGTTCACCTGTATTATGCAATGCCTGGAGGAGTCAGAAGAGACTCTCAGATCCCCTGGAATTGGAGTTACAGACAGCTGATATCTGCCATGTAGGAATAGAGCCTAGGTTCTCTGTAAGAGCAGCCAGTGCTCTTAACTGCTGACCCATCTCTCTAGCCCCACTTGAAACTTCTTACCCACTTCCTCATGTCTATGCTGGGAATTTTTTCTAAACCACAGCTTTCTCTAATGGAGAAATAGCCTAGAGTTCCCCAAACCTACAATGTCTCTCTAACTGCTTCTGCTTCATCTATTTATTGCTCCTGTACTTTATCTTTTAATAGAAATTTCACTTTTTGTAGATATTTCGTATTTGGTTCTACCTATTTTAATATGAAAGTTTAGAAACCATCAGCTCTTTAAAACACAATATTATTCTTTTTTCAATATCGGAAATCATGTAATATCAAAAGATATGTTTAGACTGTGAAATGAGAAAGTTTATTCTGTGATCCTTTCATTTTCTGAGACTCTAGATCATAGAAGGAACTAATTGCAAGGAGAGTTAAGAAGAGTTAAATGCTCATTTTATGAATGTTTGGCAAACAGTTTTCTGGCTCTAGGATGGAGCAGATACCACTCTGGTTGTATGGCGAAGCAAGTGGAAGTCATACTTTCTGAACATCCGGCAGATATGCTATTACATTACTTTTATATCATCAGAAGCCTTAACAGCATGGAGATTAGGGATGGCTGGAGTCTAGTATACACTATGCTTTCTAAATAGAGAAATGATTTTGAGTGGAATACAGTTGTGTTTTGTTTTTAAAATATTTTCTTTTATATTTGCTTTTAAAATAAAATCCTTTGGCTTCAGAATTAACACTGACAAAAAGCAGACTTCCCAAGGCATGGATTCTCTGACTCCTGAGATTACTCATGTATTCAGAAGAAGAATGTGAGTTACATTCTTGAGTGTTTTCAGTGTAATAGTTTAAATCAACCAGAACAATTGTTGATGCATTTAGTTCATCCCTTGTTAAAACCCAACAAACTAAATGCATTTTATTTGGTTTAGTAAAACTTCCCCTCCAATGTTTCGTTCTCTTAACCTCCTCTCTTGTAAAATTTTATAACATTTTTAACATATATAAAGAAAAATTTTAATATATATAAAGAAAAATAGATACATATTTTATTCAAAATGGCCTTAATCTTTCTGAAAAAAGTGAGTTTTGAACCTAAATTTTTGTGCTATAGCTTTTTGAAAAAAAAACAAATGAACATTTAATATTTGCTAATAGTCAGGATAAGAAATATATATGACATTGCAGGTTGAAGTGTCTCAGAATTATAGAAGACAAAGTAATGTCTTAGTTATAACAAACTGGTACTCATAATCTATAGCCAAATATAATGCATCAATGTCTGCTTTTAGATTTATTACAAGACCTTTCTGTTACAGCCTTCAAAAGTCTGCACCTTTGTCATAAGTGAATCATGTGACAATGGTAGCATCTTTTTCTTTAACAGACAGTGAAATGTCACTGGTAAATCATTACCCTCATCACCTCATATAACTCAAAGCATGCCTGTCAAAATGCAGAGGTGAATTCACATGATTACAAATAGGCTGATCTTCATCCATCTTGGGAAACTTCAGAGTAACAAATAAAAACCGATACTATTCTCATGTCAGTCCAAGTCAAGAGCCAGTTTTCATGAAGTTGAAGATGTTTTTCTACCAAATTCCATTATTCCATAAAGTGAAACCCTTCATTTGGTTCTCAATTATTATAAAGACAAACCGATTCTCCAAACCAGCCAGTCTTATCACTAAATATGTATATATATGATAGATATATATGATAGAAGATATAGTATATGTATATATCCATCTATCCATTCATCCATCCATCTACATATCATCTATCTATATTTCTATCTATTATCTGTCTATCATCTATCTCTATGTATCTATCATCTATTTATCTATCATCGATATACAAGAAAGAAGCCCTTCACTAAGTATTCATTATATATATATCTTACAATATTGGCAGCCTCTGTGTCCACAAGTGAACAGCTACCTGGACCCTCTGTTTATTTTAGAGTAGGCTAACATCCTAGAGAGGCTAAGTGTTTGTTGTCTTTCTTGCTGAGACTTCAGAAATATAGATATTAATGGTGCTATATTGAGTTCCTTGAACTATATGCTAATTTTCTTCAAGTCTGGATATTATTAACTATAGAAAGTATGTTTTCCACTATATCTCCATTTTATTTATTTATTTATTTTTTTTATATGGGTCTCACTGTGTAGCCCTGGCTGGCTTGGAACCTACTATGTAGACCAGGCTGGCCTCAAACTCCTAGAAGGACCTGCTTCTACCTACCAGTGCTTGGATCAAAGGTGTGTGCGCCCATGTCAGGCCCAAGTACATATATCTCTTCTTTTGTATTTCTTTTACATTGTTTTTCCAGTTAAAGATTTAAGTTAATTTCAGAATGGACTTACTTGCTTGTTTGAATAGACACTAACTTTTGCATTGGTACCTCTTTCTTCTGTATCAGAAGCCAAAAGCTATTAGTACTGTGGTTGAATTCAGATAGTAGTAAATGATAGAAGCATATGACCAAATAAGCCTTTTAAAACATTTTATTTAATACTTTTATTTTACGAAATAGATATATTTCTTGCATGTGTGTAAGTACACCCATATCATGCAATGACCATGGAGGTCAGAAGAGGGCCTCTGGAACAGTAGCTACAGACAGTTGTTAGCTGCCATGTGGATGCTTGGAATCAAACCTGGGTCTCTGCAAGAGCAGCCAGTAGTCTTAACCATTGATCCAACTCTCCAGGCCCCAAAATATGCTATTTAATGTCAGATACCAGTTTTCACTTCTTTAGTCAAGAAAGAAATCAATTCCAAAGAGAAACAGAATTGAATAAGAAAATTCTTTACTACATAACCGTGATAATAGATGAGCAATTTCTTTTATAAAAAAGGGAACAGAATTATAAATAATAGCCCCCTTACAGATCATTCAACAGAACATGAAATAGTTGTGCAAACAAAATGACTGTATTTTCATTGTTTTTTTATGTAGATATTCACAAGTGAACAATTTGAACAACTTGCTTTTCCTAATTAAATCATAGTGACATGTTATCATGTTAATGTATATGCAAGAAAGAAAAAATTGTTGTACATACTGGGTGCAGCAATATTTAAAAATTCTGTTCTTCTAACACATTGAATCAATCATTAATGTTTCCTTCTGTGAGCTGGTTTACAAACATTGAACCCAGATGTTCCCAATGTCTTTGGCTATGGATAGCATGTTCTTACTGTTTAGGATACCTGTTTAATGACCTGATTACCAATGCCTGCTTTGTGTGAATTCTACCTGAACATAAGCAAATATTGTTAGCATTGAAAAACAGAGGACTGTTTACTAGAGAGTTGGTTATATTTGATGCTTTATTATTGTTAAAAGTCTTTTACCCTTCTTGTATATTTTAAATTTATTCCAGAATTCTCATTTTCAGTTGGAATCTAAATGGTGCAAATTAAAGCAACTGTTTTATTTATACATTAATGAATTGAGATGGTTTAATATACTTGTTACAGTACTAAAATTTATAGTTAAATTCTAGGCACTTTAAACTTAGCATTCTTATTCAAAGTCAGGAGAATCAATTAGCATGGTTTCTAGGAATTTCTTCACCCCTGTATAGTCATTCAATTATTTCAATGCATGGTCATTTCACAGACTTCCAGACTTCCAGAACTACCTTCTTCAGGGAGCAGAGACTGATGCAGATTAAGGAAAACAACAGGGTCAGATTTCTACAGATGCATATGGGAAAAGCTGTGTTGAAAGGAATCAAGGCTAGAATCAGAATCTCATCATAAATAAGATGTTAACCAAAATGAAATAAGTATAAAACAAAGAAGTATGCAATTAGAAATTTGTAGTATTTTAAATTATATAATTAGATGATAGAACTATTAGGTTAATTGCATTAATACACTTAACGCTTTTCAATTTGTTTCTCATAGTCACCATGCTTCTGTCACATTCGAATTTTCTTGGGAGGAGATCCAGCTCCAATTAGCTTTAACATTTGAGCAAGGATTTTTTTTTAAAAGACCTCCCCTTTATGTCCCTGCATCTTATCTCTTGCTCCATGAAGCCTACCCACACAATTCACAGCCCCCTCCACAATTCCTTACATTTTCTTAAGCTCTACGGATTTTCCAATTGAAACACCTATATTTAAAGATTCAAGTCTACCACTCACTTATGAGAGAGAACAGGTGATATTTGTCTTTCTGGGTCTGGGTTACTTCACTTGGGAGGATTGTTTCCTATTTTATACACTTCCCAGAGGATAGAAAGGTATTGAAGATACGTGATGAAAATACACTATAATGAAAGCCACTGCCCCTGAAGGCTAGCTCTCATTATCTGTGGAGAGTACTACACAAGGTGCTAAGGGAGAATATCAATTGATGGTCCAACACCAGCTATAAGACCAAATAACCACATCAATGACAAACACATCAATGGGAAACACATATTACAATGGTGCAGTAGTTGCACTTTTCTTGGGGGCAGTCAAAGGCTACCTAGTTGGACTTGACTTAAAGCTCACTCAATAGGAGGAAGCTCATGTGTGGCATAGCCAAATATACATGGAATGAAAGGTCATGGATCTTCAGATATCCCCATGGCTATCACATCCCTAGACTAATGTAACTTCTTACTAAGTGCAAAATATATATTCTTATATTTATGGTCACGTATCCCAGTCACTGCTCATCAAAGAAACTTTTTACACCAGAGGGAGACTGTTACAGAGTACTATACCTGGTCACACACAGACATTGCGAACTGGCCAAGCTTAAGGGACATATCTACAATGAAACTTCTACACCTAAAGCTCATGCCACATAGAACAAGAGGTAAAGAGGACACTAACAAATCTCTCAACTCTCATTAATGAAGCTCCCTCATGCAATAGAGGGCCAGGAACACAAAAAATCACAAATGGCATAGCGTGGAGATTAGTTATATGCAGAGTGTGGGTCCTTAGACAAGACTCCTATATTAAGCTTCATTCATCCAGGGCTCAGGGACCATTGCAGAAAAGGGGGTTAACATTAAGAGCAAGGAAGAAGGTACATGAGCATATGGAAATAGAATCCCACAAGCTCTTGGGATCCTGCTCATACGAACCTACAACAATGGTGTCATCGGGCACAAGTCCCACACAAACTCTAACAGACAAAAACCCAGCATGGAACTGGGAAAGGGACAGCAGACCCAATTCTTAGCTCAGGAATTATTGGCAGCTGATTACTGTTTCATGGGGAAGAGCTTATCTTCATAAAGTAAGGGACTCTAGATAAGCTGACTAGACCTTAATGGATGAACTTGCACTGAGGAACATCAGGGGACACTAACTTGACACAATAGACCCTAACAAAATGATAGAATGTATGAATTCCAGGTGGGGGTACTGGGGGAGGTGCCAGTGGGGAAGGGGTTATAAAGGTGATTAAGACTGATTGAGATGTTCTGTATGAAATACACAAAAGTTCAATAAAAATTAAAAAAAATTCTCAAAGAATGAATAAAAATCAAAATACATATGAACTTGGGAGGCTGAGGCAGGTGGATCTCTGTGAGTTCAAGGGTAGCCTGGTCTACAGAGCGAGTTCCAGGACAGCCAGGTTGCCACAGAGACCCTGTCTCAAAAAGACCAAAACCAAAACCAAACCAAACAAAAAAAAATACATATGAAATTCTCAAGGTATCAATAAATTTTGTTGACTGGATTTTAGCATATACTAGGTACATATACTTAGTTTGGATAGATAGTTAAATTTGTTATATATATATGTATATATATATATATTCATGTTTGGTGATAAGAATGATAAGAATGGCTGTTTTGGAGACTCAGTTTAAACTGTTTCTGTAATCACTGTGAGCCAAGTGAAGTTTTTATTGATTCCCTTAGAATTTTATACTATGTATTTTAGTCATCTTTCAAAGACCCCCCCAATCTCCATACCCACTTTACTAACCCCTGACTTCATGTCCTCTAAATAAATAATAATAACAATAAATAATAATAATAATAATAATAATAATAATAATAATTTAAAGCCTGAGTCTGATTTGTTTCCCCAAATGCTCTTGGATGTGGGTCCATCTGCGGTTGCCTGGTCAGCCTACATGGTATCATCTGTGGTTGCCTGGTCAGCCTACATGGAATCATCTGCAGTTGCCTGGTCAGCCTACATGGTATCACACCCTTAAAGAAAGAAAAGCTGACACTCCCTCTTACAGCAGTTATCTATTGCCAATAGTTCCTCCACTAGAATTGGGGTTTCTTGCTTACATACTGCTTCTATGTGCTGGGATATTTTCTGGATTGAGCTTGCATAGGTTTTATGCAGGCTGTCACCATGAACAGAGAATTTTAATGTACAATCCATTGACACATGGTCTAAGGGTTTGGTGAACTGAAGTTGTGTGGTTGATAGTTTTTGCATATGACAAAATGCATTGTTTGCATGAAATTCTCTAAAGAGTTTTAGGACCTCTGTTCACCACCAAGAGAGGATCAGGGTGAGGGAAATAATAGTGTAGCCACACTATTACCAGCTCCATAAATTCATTATCCCATTATCAGCATGCAAATTTGAAAGTAAACCCTTTTGGAAAGACTTCACTATATTATCCTTTGCTACATGTTTTCTTTTTAAAAAATAAAGACTGAAAAAAACATACCAGACGTATATGGCAAAATGCATGAACTTTGGTGGGGTGGAAAGGGGAATGAGTCTAAATTGGACTGGGAAATGTTGTATGAATTGCACAAAACTTCAATAAAAACATTAAAAATAGCTACTCATTGAGATGCTCTATATCAGAAACCTGGAAGTTATCTTTATTTCTTCTCATTCTGTGATACCCAATCTCCAATTAACCAAGTATATTATGTGGGTCCAGCTTTGGACAGAGCTTCAAATTTTGCAACTTCTTCCTGTCTTTAAATATGTCATTCCAGACTCATGTAGATTATAAAATTTGTTTCCAAATGGGTCCTAGCCTCCAGCCCAGGATAAGTGATTTTTCTAATGTACCAATCTGATTAAATCACCCCTCCTATTGCTTAAAGCCTCTTGCCTTCCATCTGTTCCTTAACAAAGATGTTATCAAGTGGCACAAATGCAAAATTGCTCATAACCTAATGTATGATATAAAGAACTCTTTATGCTTTCATTTTTATGTTATTACTTTTATGAATTTCTGGTAATAGAATGGCTATTTTATTGGATTAAACGTCTAAGAAACAATGCAGTATACAACAGTTTAGAAAGGTTTGTCATACATACAGAAAATGACTAAAATATTAACTTGAACTGGTAGGATAAGAGTATTCCTTATTGTATTGTAGTTCTATTGTAGAAGAAATGATATTCATTTAGAAGAAAAAAGTTCTAAGCAGAAGAAAGTACTATATACCACATATGATAGTCTACTGTCTAGACAATTATATGCTTTTTATGGTTAAGGAAAGTCTCTTATTAAATATTCAAAACATACTTACAGAGTTTTGGTTATATATGGTGGAATGAATAAAAAAGACCACAAACATTATTTCTTATACTCACAAATTTTGCAATATGAGGTTGCAATATCTCCCATCAAAGGCAGAGGTCACTACCTCTAATTTTGATAGTAGGTTGACTTTTTTACTTTCTTTGGTCAAAAGAACCTAGCAGAAGTCCTCAGCTGGTCCTTAGGGGATCTTATAAAGTTCTACTTTTCAACCAAAACTCTGTCCAGTGGCCCTGTGAACAAACATGGGCTAATTTTCTGGAGGTGAGTGCAGACAAAATATAAAAATAAATATGTTTTCCACAGGGAATAATGGAGCAAGGAGGGTTAAACAATGTGGGGGAGGGATGGGAGGACAGGATAGAGCAGGGACTTTGAGGAGGGCTAAGTAACACTAAAGGCCTGTTGAAAAAGTCATATGAAAACCTATTACTGTGGAAACTTCCCAAGATATATACAGATAAAAAGAGTTTAAATGGAATTACCCTATAATGGGGAATGCTACCCCTACTAGGTATGCAGTCTGTCAAATTAAAGCCCAATGCCAAGGTTAAGTTGACTCTTCTCAAGCCTTTGGACAGTGGGACCCTATAGAACTCCAAACATTGTAGGTTATCACAATGGCTCGTCACCTTCTGGAACTGAACAGTAAGATCTTGTTTTTGAAGTTACCACATACTTGAGTCACATAACATAGAGAAACCAAGCTGGTACTGGTATGGATCAAGCTGGAAGCTTGAATAGTGCTAAAAGGTGATATTTAGGCTAACAGATGAGAAAAGTAATCATCAATATTAGTCAGTTGTGAGCTACAATAGTCAGTGGCTTGGCAGGATATGCCCACTAGTACAACGGCATGCATGCTATGGGAGCAACCAACCTCTTTCTGATTGGATTTAAGGCATGATCCACAAGGCAGGATTCATACTTTACACTATCAATGGAGTCCAGAACATTGGGTGGACAGGTCTTAGACACTAGGGGAGAAACTACTACTATTAATCTGCTAAATAAATATTGTATTAATCTGATTTTTTAGGACTTATTATTATGCTCATGGATTGCTGTTTCTCTCAGCCCTCATCAGAAGAGCTTTTTTCAATATATGGTGATTAACATAGGGACTCACAACTGATCAATGTGCAAAGAATAAGACACTAAGGAGTTTCCAGCCCTAAATGGGATATCTATATTATGCCCCCTCTTCTTAAGGCTCCAAGATCATCATGGAAGAGGGGGGCAGAAATATTGTAGGTGGATAACGACAGTGAAGCAGTGTTTTCTGGATATGACAGGGCAGTTGCATATACGAATTTAGAGAGGCTGTTACTATTTGCACAGGAGTTGCCCAAGCTCAAGCCAGACAAAATCCAAGTACAGATGGAGCAGTGGTACCATCTTATCTCCATCTGAAGAGCTGTTGGCATTTGATGGCTGCTGTGAGTCATTTGGATTCAGGGTTACAGCCATAGTTCACTGGATTGACATACACTAATTCATATACAGGCCACATTGCAGAGGGTCAAGGGGATTTTTAAAAGAGCACATGAAATTGAGAAAGAAGGGGGGGAGTGAGAGATAGGGTAGGAATTAGAGGAAAGGAAATGGGTGTGTATTTAATAAAAACATAGTGCATGCATGCATGAAATTCTCAAATGTTAAAAACAGAAAAAAAGAAAAAATGAATTTTCCCAGTTGAGTCCATCCTAGACTTTGCTTGTCTGAATATTGTAGACACATGAATGAACCCAGTTTAAATCAGAACACTCCAGTCAAGTCCTGGTCCAACTGTCTGTCAATAAAATCATGAACAGAAAAGCCACTGTGCTTTGGAGGTAATTTGTTATGCATTATAATCTAACTCACACACTATTTAAACTTATAAAGCAAAATCAGTTCCGAGAAATAAATATTTGTTTATGTAAAGAGATAAAACTAACTTGACTTAAATGAATATTGCATTCCTAAGATGAATTTAAAATGATAAAACTTTAATTTGAAGATGGAAAATTTGTTGGTTTTTTTGGAAGCCAGTCTGTCTTTTTCTCATTTTCTTCTATGGGAAAACATTTAACACCCAGCTTTTCTTTTTATATTTTACTTCATTACTATATAATACCTTAGAAAGTAATATCTTAAATTTTGACCACATTTTTGGCAATATTGAGCATCTAGAACTTGGAAAAAGAAATTATTATATAAATAATATTCTGAAATTATTTAGCAATTTTTGTATTTTATTATTTAGCAATTTTTTGCATTTTATTTAGTGATTTTTATATTTGAATCCTTTATTTGTCCCATTCTTCAATTGACCACCTATCTAAATCAATGAGCACTTATAAGTTGAGTAAAGTACTCAACTCATGAGAAATTAAGATAACACAAGCACTCTCCACCTATACGGTTTATAATTTTATTGCTGCTGTGAGGCATATGAACTGAGGTTTTTATGTTTCTAGTGTGGGGACAAAGATGTCATTGAACTCAGGGTTCAGGGATCATTTTGGAAGAGGTGGCAGAAGGATTGTTATGAGTCAGAGGTGTTGGATGAACACAAGGAAACAGAGTTTTTTAGATAGCTGTTCAGTTACTTATATGAATTCATTGCAATGGTGACAGCATGCATAAGACCCATGCAAACTCAAGCTAGACAGAATCCCAGCATAGAAGTATGGAAGGAGGGAAGAAACCCCAGTGCAACCTGAGAAACTGTTGGCAACTGGTAAGGATAGTCTTCTCTAAGGATAAGACTCTGGGTAGTTTAATCATGTTCCATTGGACAGACCCACACAGAAGGACACTAGGGGACATAGTTTGATTCAACAGGCCTTTAAAAATGTGGAATATCATCTCCTAACCATTAGAGGATGTAAGCTTGTGGCATCAGCCGTGGGTTATTCCTCCAAGGAGAGAGCTAATAGCCAATTATATTTGGGATATAAAACATATGGCTGCCACTGCTGCACAGTATTTCCAGGCAGATGAGGTGTAGCTGGTGCTGACGGAGGAGTCTTGCTTGACTCAAGGAGACCTATATTTGATTTATTGGTTTAGTGGTCTTTGGTAACACTCTCTGGCATCCCAGAGACCATCTGTATACTTGCAAGTGGGGTCTCCATACATCTTTCCCATGTTTATATCAGGTCTTCAACAGCAGGGCCTTATCGCCTCTCTTCCTGCAGATATCCCAGTTTGGAGGCAAGGAGCCTTTACCATTTGTGGGGGCTTGGATCCCCTGGCTGATGTTATAAACCACACGAAGACCCTGCCATACTTAACAGAAGAAAATGTAAATCATGAATTAACATACCATCCAAACATCTGTGTCTATACCAAAGAAACCTACCATAACAATTAGTACTGTTTAAATACCTATATATCTAATTGTGTGTGTTTCATTAGTAGGATCGAAAGGCTATATATTATACTGTTTAATACCTAAATATCTAATTGCATGTGCTTCATTAGTAGGATCAAAAGGTTATGCCTGGACAAGCTGGCAGCCCATGAAAGAAAACAGCCAGAACTGACTAGAGACCAAGACATCAGCTCCAGAGAAAGTAGAGTGTTTTGCTTCTCATCCACCTGTGCCCCTTTTCTAAGCCTAGGGAACCATCTGTAGAAGAGGGGGTGTGGTAGAATGTAAGGGCTTTGATTGGGGTTAATGGTGAAACTACAACAATATAGACTGGACACTCATTTGATCAACTTGATTGAACATACAAGCCCCCCCTGCTGGATGGTGGGACCCATGAGCTGTGTGGGTTTGGGCACAATTGCTTGCAAATTGGTTTTACATGAAGGATGCTTGTACTCACAAATTATCACTTATTGTTAAAAAAAAATGAAAACAAAACAAAACAAAAATAAGCAGAGAAAGATGCAGAAAAGTTACAGCAGAATGCATGATCTGGGATGGGTAGGGGTGGGGTTGGGGGAAGGGAAGGGGATATATGCCTGAACTGAATTGGAAAATGATGTATGAAATACACAAAGCATCAATAAAAAAAAATGTGGAATATACATGAAATCTTTTAGGGAGTGAGAGGGGGTGGTGTGTAGATATGGAAGAGGTTGTCAAAATATCAAAATATATATGAAATTCACAAAAATTCAATGAATGCTTAAAGAAATATTTTTATTTATTATTTTTATTTTATGTGTATGAGTATATTGCCTGTATGTGTGTAAGTGGACCCATATCATGCAATGCTCTCAGCAGTCAGAAGAGGGTGTCATATCCCCTGGAACTGTAGTTACTGATAGTTATTAGCTACAATGTGGGTGCTGGGAACTGAACCTGGTTCTTTTGCAAAAGCAAACAATAAGAACAACAGACTTTTCTGAAGAATCCCAAGCATCTATGATTGCTGATGAAAGGAGAAATCCCTGTTTGACAGTCCTATGAAGTGTGTAAGAGAAAGAGAAAACAAATGTGAAACCCCATTCCAAGAAACTGTGTGTGTTCTAAACTAAAACCACGTAAAAAGGAAAGGGAGTGGGCCCTTCATCAGACCAGTTTGTGCATAAGAATTATAAATCACCAAAATTCGAATGAGATATGACTTCTTTGGCACCCAGTTCAAATGTGTTGCATAGGATGGAGGGGGTGTTTCATATGCTGAGCGGTGATGAAGTTGGAGTGAGGATGGAAAGGTGAGGGTGGAGATGGGGGAGGGGGTCTTAACAGTCAAAACACATTGTCTGAAATTTTTGATTCAATAAAAAAATAAAAAAGATTGCTTTATTTTTTAATTAATTAATTAATTAATTAATTTTTATGCATATGAATGTACTGTCTGCATGTAGGTTTGTGCACCTGTGTCCTGCAATGCCACGGAGGTCAGAAGAGGGCATCGGATTCCCCTGGAAATGGAGCCAAAGACGGTTCTCAGCCACCATGAGGGTGCTGGGGATCGAACCCAGGTCCTCTGCAAGAGCAGTCAGTGCTCTTAACTGCTAGGCCATCTGTCCAGCCCCATGCTTTCTTTTACTAACACCAGACAGACTTAGGCAGGTCCATTCTTCCTCATTCTTGAGAGAAGTTAACCATGCCTGTATGAGTGGCTCTGGTTAAATCCAATGGGTCACAAAGTGAAAACAAAAGAAAACAAAACAAAAAGACAGGAAAGTGGAACAGGGATTTGTTAGGAGGAAGGGAGCATGGGTTGGTGGAGGTGGGAAGATGATAAAATAGGTCACCAGACTGTAATATGTATATATATATATATATATATATATATATATATGCCTTTCTTTAAAAGAATACTTTAATATAATGTTCTTGCTTTGATATTTCCCAAAACTTACTTAAATAATTACAGATATTTTGTGATGATGAGACAAATGATGGCATTTGAGGATTTGTTTTTTTCTCTTATACAATGCAAGCCTGAAAATGTAGATATATTACTCCTATCTTAATTTTATAGCTTAATACTGGCAAAGGGGTAGTTTTAAACCTATTTCTTGCTTATAACACTCTCAATTCAAACTAGATAGACTGTTTTATTTGCCTTTTTATTTTAAAAAGAGATAACAAGGGTTTGTTTTTGAAAAACTGTAAAATATATGAGTCAGTAGAAACGTTAGTGAACTCCCTGGATGTTTTCGTCTTTGTTGTTCAAACAATAGACTCCTGAGTCAGAAAAATGGAAATTACTCATGTCCTCTGTTTAAGCATAAAAATGATGTGGTTGGAACGGATTCTAGATTCCTATCCTCTCAGTGTTAAAAGTTTAAGAGAACCACTGGAACATTCTTCTGATTAACGACTTGACTCAGAGGATGCCAACTATTCAAAGACAACAATATGGTCATAAGGGCCAGGTTGTCTTTGAGGTTATTTGATTGAAAAACAAAACAAAACAAAACAAANTTATTTTTATGTTATTACTTTTATGAATTTCTGGTAATAGAATGGCTATTTTATTGGATTAAACGTCTAAGAAACAATGCAGTATACAACAGTTTAGAAAGGTTTGTCATACATACAGAAAATGACTAAAATATTAACTTGAACTGGTAGGATAAGAGTATTCCTTATTGTATTGTAGTTCTATTGTAGAAGAAATGATATTCATTTAGAAGAAAAAAGTTCTAAGCAGAAGAAAGTACTATATACCACATATGATAGTCTACTGTCTAGACAATTATATGCTTTTTATGGTTAAGGAAAGTCTCTTATTAAATATTCAAAACATACTTACAGAGTTTTGGTTATATATGGTGGAATGAATAAAAAAGACCACAAACATTATTTCTTATACTCACAAATTTTGCAATATGAGGTTGCAATATCTCCCATCAAAGGCAGAGGTCACTACCTCTAATTTTGATAGTAGGTTGACTTTTTTACTTTCTTTGGTCAAAAGAACCTAGCAGAAGTCCTCAGCTGGTCCTTAGGGGATCTTATAAAGTTCTACTTTTCAACCAAAACTCTGTCCAGTGGCCCTGTGAACAAACATGGGCTAATTTTCTGGAGGTGAGTGCAGACAAAATATAAAAATAAATAGTTTTCCCACGGGAATAATTGCAGCAGGAGGGTTAAACAATGTGGGGGAGGGATGGGAGGACAGGATAGAGCAGGGACTTTGAGGAGGGCTAAGTAACACTAAAGGCCTGTTGAAAAAGTCATATGCAAACCTATTACTGTGGAAACTTCCCAAGATATATACAGATAAAAAGAGTTTAAATGGATTACTTATAATGGGAATGCTTACCCCTACTAGGTATGCAGTCTGTCAAATTAAAGCCCAATGCCAAGGTTAAGTTGACTCTTCTCAAGCCTTTGGACAGTGGGACCCTATAGAACTCCAAACATTGTAGGTTATCACAATGGCTCGTCACCTTCTGGAACTGAACAGTAAGATCTTGTTTTTGAAGTTACCACATACTTGAGTCACATAACATAGAGAAACCAAGCTGGTACTGGTATGGATCAAGCTGGAAGCTTGAATAGTGCTAAAAGGTGATATTTAGGCTAACAGATGAGAAAGTAATCATCAATATTAGTCAGTTGTGAGCTACAATAGTCAGTGGCTTGGCAGGATATGCCCACTAGTACAACGGCATTGCATGCTATGGGAGCAACCAACCTCTTTCTTGATTGGATTTAAGGCATGATCCACAAGGCAGGATTCATACTTTACACTATCAATGGAGTCCAGAACATTGGGTGGACAGGTCTTAGACACTAGGGGAAACTACTACTATTAATCTGCTAAATAAATATTGTATTAATCTGATTTTTTAGGACTTATTATTATGCTCATGGATTGCTGTTTCTCTCAGCCCTCATCAGAAGAGCTTTTTTTTCAATATATGGTGATTAACATAGGGACTCACAAACTGATCAATGTGCAAAGAATAATACAACTAAGGAGTTTCCAGCCCTAAATGGGATATCTATATTATGCCCCCTCTTCTTAAGGCTCCAAGATCATCATGGAAGAGGGGGGCAGAAATATTGTAGGTGGATAACGACAGTGAAGCAGTGTTTTCTGGATATGACAGGGCAGTTGCATATACGAATTTAGAGAGGCTGTTACTATTTGCACAGGAGTTGCCCAAGCTCAAGCCGACAAAATCCAAGTACAGATGGAGCAGTGGTACCATCTTATCTCCATCTGAAGAGCTGTTGGCATTTGATGGCTGCTGTGAGTCATTTGGATTCAGGGTTACAGCATAGTTCACTGGATTGACACTTCACTGGATTGACATACACTAATTCATATACAGGCCACATTGCAGAGGGTCAAGGGGATTTTTAAAAGAGCACATGAAATTGAGAAAGAAGGGGGGGAGTGAGAGATAGGGTAGGAATTAGAGGAAAGGAAATGGGTGTGTATTTAATAAAAACATAGTGCATGCATGCATGACAATCTCAAATGTTAAAAAACAGAAAAAAGAAAAAATGAATTTCCCAGTTGAGTCCATCCTAGACTTTGCTTGTCTGAATATTGTAGACACATGAATGAACCCAGTTTAAATCAGAACACTCCAGTCAAGTCCTGGTCCAACTGTCTGTCAATAAAATCATGAACAGAAAAGCCACTGTGCTTTGGAGGTAATTTGTTATGCATTATAATCTAACTCACACACTATTTAAACTTATAAAGCAAAAATCAGTTCCGCGAAATAAATTTGTTTATGTAAAGAGATAAAACTAACTTGACTTAAATGAATATTGCATTCCTAAGATGAATTTAAAATGATAAAACTTTAATTTGAAGATGGAAAATTTGTTGGTTTTTTTGGAAGCCAGTCTGTCTTTTTCTCATTTTCTTCTATGGGAAAACATTTAACACCCAGCTTTCTTTTTATATTTTACTTCATTACTATATAATACCTTAGAAAGTAATATCTTAAATTTTGACCACATTTTTGGCAATATTGAGCATCTAGAACTTGGAAAAGAAATTATTATATAAATAATTCTGAAATATTTAGCAATTTTTGTATTTTCTTATTTAGCAATTTTTTTATTTTATTTAGTTATTTTTATATTGAATCCTTTATTGTCCCATTCTTTCAATTGACCACCATCTAATCAATGAGCACTTATAAGTTGAGTAAAGTACTCAACTCATGAGAAATTAAGATAACACAAGCACTCTCCACCTATACGGTTTATAATTTTATTGCTGCTGTGAGGCATATGAACTGAGGTTTTTATGTTTCTAGTGTGGGGACAAAGATGTCATTGAACTCAGGGTTCAGGGATCATTTTGGAAGAGGTGGCAGAAGGATTGTTATGAGTCAGAGGTGTTTGGATGAACACAAGGAAACAGAGTTTTTTAGATAGCTGTTCAGTACTTATATGAATTCATTGCAATTGGTGACAGCATGCACAAACCCATGCAAACTCAAGCTAGACCGAATCCCAGCATAGAAGTATGGAAGGAGGGAAGAAACCCCAGTGCAACCTGAGAAACTGTTGGCAACTGGTAAGGAAGTCTTCTCTAAGGATAAGGACTCGGTGTAGTTTAACATGTTCCTTGGACCGACCAACCGAAGGACACTAGGGGACATAGTTGATTCAACCAGGCCTTTAAAAAATGTGGAATATCATCTCCTAACCATTAGAGGATGTAAGCTTGTGGCATCAGCCGTGGGTTATTCCTCCACGGAGAGAGCTAATAGCCAATTCTACTTTTGGGATATAAAAATATGGCTGCCACTTGCTGCACAGTATTTCCAGGCAGATGAGGTGTAGCTGGTGCGACGGAGGGTCTTGCTTGACTCAGGAGACCTATATTTGATTTATTGGTTTAGTGGTCTTTGGTAACACTCTCTTGCATTCCAGAGACCATCTTATACTTGCAAGTGGGGTCTCCATACATCTTTCCCATGTTTATATCAGGTCTTCACACAGCAGGGCCTTATCGCCTCTCTTCCTGCAGATATCCCAGTTTGGAGGCAAGGGCCTTTACCATTTGTGGGGCTTGGATCCCCTGGCTGATGTTATTAAAACACACGAAGACCCTGCCATACTTACACAGAGAAAATGTAAATCATGAATTAACATACCATCCAACATCTGTGTCTATACCAAAGACACCTACCATAACAATTAGTACTGTTTAAATACCTATATATCTTAATTGTGTGTGCTTTCATTAGTTAGGATCGAAAGGCTATATATTTATACTGTTTAATACCTAAATATCTAATTGCATGTGCTTATATTAGTAGGATCAAAGGTTATGCCTGGGACCAGCTGGCAGCCCATGAAAGAAAACCAGCCAGAACTGACTAAGAGACCAAGACATCAGCTCAGAGAAAGTAGAGTGTTTTGCTTCTCATCCACCTGATGCCCCTTTTCTCAGCCTAGGGAACCATCTGAGGAAGCGGGGGTGTGGTAGAATGTAAGGGCTTTGATTGGGGTTAATGGTGAAACTACAACAATATAGACTGGAACTCATTTGATCAACTTGACTTGAACATACAAGCCCCCCTGCTGGATGGTGGGGCCCATGAGCTGTGTGGGTTTGGCACAACTTGCTGCAAATTGGTTTTCATGAAGGATGCTTGTACTCACAAATTATCCTTATTGTTAAAAAAAAATGAAAACAAAACAAAACAAAAATAAGCAGAGAAAGATGCAGAAAAGTTACAGCAATGCATGATCTGGGATGGGTAGGGGTGGGGTGGGGGAAGGGAAGGGGATATATGCCTGAACTGAATTGAAAATGATGTATGACAATACACAAAGCCTCAATAAAAAACAAAATTTG
Source organism: Rhizomys pruinosus (assembly GCA_009823505.1). Taxonomy (NCBI): domain Eukaryota; kingdom Metazoa; phylum Chordata; class Mammalia; order Rodentia; family Spalacidae; genus Rhizomys; species Rhizomys pruinosus. The sequence continues at coordinate 1,521,338 of VZQC01008182.1, forward strand.
GAATATACATGAAATCTTTTAGGGAGTGAGAGGGGGTGGTGTGTGTAGATATGGAAGAGGTTGTCAAAATATCAAAATATATATGAAATTCACAAAAATTCAATGAATGCTTAAAGAAATATTTTTATTTATTATTTTTATTTTGTATGTTATGAGTATATTGCCTGTATGTGTTGTAAGTGGACCCCATATCATGCAATTCTCAGCAGTCAGAAGAGGGTGTCATTCCCCTGGAACTGTGTAGTTACTGATAGTGTATAGCTACATGTGGGTGCTGGGAATGAACTGGTTCTTTTGCCAAAAGCAAACAATAAGAACAACAGACTTTTCTGAAGAATCCCAAGCATCTATGATTGCTGATGAAAGGAGAAATCCCTGTTTGACAGTCCTATGAAGTGTGTAAGAGAAAGAGAAAACAAATGTTGAAACCCCTTCCAAGAAACTGTGTGTGTTCTAAACTAAAACCACGTAAAAAGGAAGGGAGTGGGCCCTTACTCGGACCAGTTGTGTGTAAGAATTATAAATCACCAACATTCGATGAGATATGACTTCTTTGGCACCCAGTTCAAATGTGTTGCATAGGATGGAGGGGGTGTTTCATATGCTGAGCGGTGATGAAGTAGTTGGGTGGTGGGAATGGGGTGAGGGTGGAGATGGGGGAGGGGGTTCTTAACAGTCAAAACACATTGTCTGAAATTTTTGATTCAATAAAAAATAAAAAAGATTGCTTTATTTTTTAATTAATTAATTAATTAATTAATTTTAGCTAATGAATGTACTGTCTGCATGTTGTGTTTGTGCACCTGTGTCCTGCAATGCCACGAGGTAGAAGAGGGCATCGGATTCCCCTGGAAATGGAGCAAAGAGGTTCTCAGCCACCATTGGGGTGCTGGGGATCGAACCCAGGTCCTCTGCAAGCGCAGTCAGTGCTCTTATGCTAGGCCATCTGTCCAGCCCCATGCTTTCTTTTACTAACACCAGACAGACTTAGGCAGGTCCATTCTTCCTCATTCTTGAGAGAAGTTAACCATGCCTGTATGAGTGGCTCTGGTTAAATCCAATGGGTCACAAAGTGAAAACAAAAGAAAACAAAACAAAAAGAACAGGAAGTGAACAGGGATTTGTTAGGAGGAAGGGAGCATGGGTTGGTGGAGGTGGGGAAGATGATCAAACTAGGTCACCAGACTTTATATGTATATATATATATTATATATATTATATTATATTATATTATATAATATATATATGCATTATATTATATATTATTTGTTATTAATTATTATATATATATAAACTACTATAATATGTTAGTAACTAAATAGAGGGGTAAGATGGAAGAGATAAAAGTAACAGAAAGAAACACAAAGTAAAAAGTCTTTACAGTATGAAGTACCTTAAACAATTTGTTTACTCCTTAAAACTTTTGAGAACATTGTCTGGTAGCGACAACTCACATGGAAGATGAGAACTCGGATCCTCAAAGTATAGAGTGGGTTTCAATTTTCACGCACTCAATAGCAGTCATAATGTGGAATGTGGGAGAGCTGAGGCACTAAGATTCTAGGCAAGTTATTTGCATTTTTTTTTTGCGGTCATGAGAAATAGTAAAAACAACAACATACCAGAATTGATAAAAATGGACATTCTTTTTTTTTTAATTTATTTTATTGATGCTTTGTGTTTTTCATATCATTTTCCAATTCAGTTCAGGGCATATATCCCTTCCCTTCCCCCCCCACCCACCCCTATCCAATCCCAGATCTGCATTCTGCCGTAATTTTCTGCATCCTTTCTCTGCTTTTTTTGTTTGTTTTTTTTCATTTTTTTTACAATAGGTGATAATCTGTGCGATACAAGCATCTTTTCATGTAAAACCAATTTGCAAAGCAGTTGTGCCCAAAACCACACAGCTCATGGGTCCCACCATTCTGAAAGGGGGGCTTGTATGTTCAATCAAGTTGATCAAAGTGAGTGTCCAGTCTATATTGTTGTAGTTTCACCATTAACCCCAATCGAAGCCTTACATCTACCACGCCCCTCTTTGTCTTGTCCACATTAGTTTTAACTAAAATCTTGTATAACAATTACTTTGGGATTGTAAAACAAAATGTTCTCTATAATTTTGCTGTCATATACTATCACCTGGTAGCAATCTCTTTCACCTATAGGCTGATTTAACTAAAAAATGAACTTTCCCAAGTTAATCACAAAGCAACCCAAAACGCAATGGGTGAATTGTGAAAATCTGTGCCTTGATTCCCACCCTATAGGTATGTATAAAACAAACTGCTTTTTTGAGACTCAATTGGTCAAAAAAAACACCTTTTAATAAAAAGGGGGACTATAGATAGATTGAAAACTTTTTGTCAAAAAACCTTGCAACCCAAATCTTAAAACTAACTATGGGAAAGGATTTTGTATGTTCCAACAGCCAGAGTATCACCAACTTAATGGCTGAGAAAGAAACATGGCCGCTTTGCATTGTGTAGGATTGTACCAGAAAGTGCCAGCAGAAGGATTGACTCTCTGTGCATTGAAGGGAAGAAATGCCTCAGATTGCTGCAGTACATCGGGCCCCTCTGTGGATCCTACTAGTAACAACTATTTTTAATGATTCCTAACGAAGCTTACTTCTAGGTGCTGCAAAGGTTTTAATACAAGAGACTTTCTTAAACTCCCCCCCATAGAATAAGGAGAAATAAGAGATGATGATGAGGTCGTTTCCAGCTGTAAATTGGAACCAGCTGTTATAGAAGTGTTTCTTGTAAAATCAGTAAAATGCCTTCTTTAATGGACTAATGGACATAGAAACTGTGAAAGGATTATTTTCTATTCAGAACCATATTAATGCTAAAGTCTCTTAAGCTATGCACCTAAACAAAATATATCAATACAGGAGGCTCTGACATCAACAATGGATTATTCTACCAAGGAGATGTTGGCCAGGGGATCCAAGCCCCCACAAATGGTAAAGGCTCCTTGCCTCCAACTGGGATATCTGCAGAAGAGAGGCGATAAGGCCCTGCTGTTGAAGACTGATAAAACATGGAAAAGATATGGAGACCACACTTGCAAAAAATGGACCTTCTTACCACTGCCTTTAATCCTAGCACTTGGGGGCCCAGGCAGGGATCTTGTGAGTTCAGGCCAGCCTGGTCTACAGGTGAGTTCCAGGACAGCTGGGGACTACAGGAGATTGTGTCTGAAAAAGACCCCAAAAAACAAAAAAAAAAAAAAAAAAAAAAAAAAAAAAAAAAGGACATTCTTAGCTGAAATTATAGTAGTAACAGCAGTGCATCGTACTTTAACAAACCCAATAGATTGCAACCCTATTGTGGTTCCTGAGCTTACTTTTGGAAATCATCTTGAAAACAATAGGGGTAAGGAGAGACATTAAATTTAGCCCTGAGAAAGGGATGGAGAGATGGCCTAGCGGTTAAGAGCGCCGACCGCTCTTGCAGAGGACCCGGGTTCGATCCCCAGCACCCACATGGCGGCCGAGAACCGTCTGAAACTCCAATTTCAGGAGAACTCCAGTTCCAGGGGAATCCGAGACCTTCTTCTGACCTCCGCAGCATTGCACGACACGGGTGCACAGACCTGCATGCAGACAGTACATTCATGCACATACCGAAAAAAAAAAAAAATTTAGCCCTGAGAAGAAAGGAACTGCCAAGTGTCTGTAGTGTCTGTGGAAGCTGGCTGGAATATTCTACACTTCTTGTATCATTATTACCTATTACCTGATGAGATTTTATTTTTTATCGTTTCCCTGAAAACTTCGGTTTGTGCACGTGTGCATATGACTTTCTCTCTCCCTCCCTCTCTCTCGTTCTCTCTCTCTGTGTATGTGTGTGTGTGTGTGTGTATGTGTGAATGTGTAAGAGGCAAACATATTGAACTTAAATTCTCTAACAGTGTAAACCAGCCACTTGACCTAGTGAGATATAGGGAGAGAACGCTGGGTGGTTTTTAGAGTAAATCTTTTAAATGAAATAGACCTTGTTAGCCTCATCCTCTAACCATAGAGTCTTCACCCCTCCCTCCTCGTAGGGAACATAAACACTGTGAAAAGAAATGATGCAGTGGTCTTCTTTCATCATTGGGATTAAAGCCAGTTGCTGATGTTGATTAAACTAAGGGGGAAAAGCATACAATAATGGAATATTTCACTAAAGTTTCCCAAAGCTTTGAATTCCTACTCTTTGACATTTTCCTATGTGAGATCAGTAGGATTATCTCTGAATCAGTAACTGTTAGCTCTGTTTTCTGTTAATTGTAGCAGAATGGAACTGCAAACAAAAACAGGGAATAGTTGGGCAGAATGTTCATCAGAAATCAATTTTCAAAAAAGTGTAAGTTTTAATTGCTTGTCTCAGTGTCCGCAGGTGCCCTTCATAGTTTACATTAGATGTTCATAGTTCATAGAATGATTTTATTTGATCTAAATAATATTTGGTCAGGTCCAACACATCCTTCTCAATTGGCTGAAAGACAAGTAAGTACACATACTTTTTGTACACACAACATAAACCATTCTTAAGAAGTGTAGTGGAGACATTTCATGAAAACTGCCTGCATCCTTGGGTTATGTCTAGGACCCAGCTTTACTTTTACTTACTGTGGTATTTTGAATGAGAATGTCCTCCATAGGCTCCAAGTATTTGGACATTTTGTCTCTAGATGGTGGAGAAAGCACACCACTGGCTCTGGCTTAGAAAATTCTTAAGCCTTTCTGGATTTCCAGTCAGTCTATGCTTCGTGTTCTGCTTTCTCTTCTGGCTGCTCTGCTGCAATGCCTTCCAGACATGGTGGACTCTGGTCCCTCTGGGACCATGCTCAAATACCCCCCCCCCTTTTTTTTGGTCTTTTTGAGACAGGGTTTCCCTGTAGCTATGACTGTCCTGGAACTCACTCTGTAGATCAGGCTGGCCTTGAACTCACAGAGATCCACCTGCTTCTGCCTCCCAAGTGCTAGGATTAAAGGCGTGCACCACCACTCCTGGCTAAAACTCTCCTATAAGCTCCCTTGGTCACAGTGTTTTATCACAGCAACAGAAAAGTAGCTAAGACATTTACCTTGTGCTCTTGGTAACTACCTAATTTTATTCATTTATTATGAACTTGACCCGAAGTTTACATGCCCATGATAACCCTTTTTTTTTAATTTTTGGAATTTTAGAATTCAGAAGGCTAAGAACACAGATGTGATCTAGGGGTAGGAGTCAAAGTGACTACTTGGCCTATTTCTCACCTACTTGTTAAACCCATTTGTCAACACATTGGTGTTAGAGCTCAAAGGCATGAATACAAATAAAGGTATTCATGAATACCAATAAAGGTATTAATAAGCCTGGTTGCATTCTACACAGTCCTCATTGGAATCTACAGTTAGATTAGTCAGGTAGAATTAGGAATGCTATGATTTGAAGAGATGGAAAAGGCATGCACAGAAGAGTAGAATTTTGGATGAGACTCTTTGGAAACCTCAAACTGCAGGAATGGCTGTAATTTTCATTGGTGACGTTCCACATGAACAGAATATGGCTCTTGTGATGAAGAAAGGAGGGGCAGAAACTCATGTTGGCAAGGACAAGAGTGCATTTCATGAGACAGAACAGACTCTATGAGCAGCTGCACGTCTGCTGGGTACTTCCCACATGGAACAAGGAAGAGTCTAGTCTGGGAAGAATGGAAATTTATTTTGAAGGTTAGAGAGGACTCACACTAAAACCTGTGAGCTTCCATTGCTGTCTACTTCGATCTGCTGACTGGCATGGGCTTCATTGTCCTGGATTGTCTTTCTGTTTACTCAAATTTAGCTAAGGATGAGGAGTGAGGAGTGGTTATGTTTTTTAAGCATTTATTATGGTAATCCAAATTTAGAAATGCAGACTGTCAATCACAGGTGGGTTTTGTTAAAAAGAGTATTTTCTTGACTTTATCACAAATTTATTCATTGTAGTAGATGGCCCAAAGTGGACTTTAAGGGTGCCAATGTTTGTCATTTGTTGCTAAACAAAGCCAGTTCTTCCAGCCACAGGGAACTGCATGGACTCTTGACCACTGAGAATGGCTATCTCTATGAAAATAGGAAGTTGTTTTGATTTTTGAAAGAACTCCAGGAATCTTTGGAGAAATAGGATCAATGGAGACATATGATGTCTCCATTGTACAGAAGCTGTGGGAATGCGAACAGGAGGCTGAGGTTCAGAAGACAGAGCAGGCTGAGTTTCAGAGGATGGCTGTTTTAACCCGTGCAGTCTGAAGTTCATAAGGCCCAGGTGAATATCCAAAAATATCCAAGAGAGCTTGGATCCCAGAAGACTGAGGGCTGGACCCTGATGCAGCTGGAAAGAGGGCAAATTAGGAATGCATATCCTACCAACAAAATAGGAAATTGGATCAGGTCCCAGTGAGTCTCACAGCTGATGAGTACAGAGTGTGGAGGGCAGTTATAGAATGGCTCTTTTATCACAGTTCTTTGGAAAAAAGGCTTAGAAAGAAGCAGCTATGAACTTCTGAGCTCTTAAGCTCAGGGGAAGGGAATTCTCCCAAAGAAGTAAAAGGGAGACACTCAGTGACTGAGAACTACTGAGGTGAAGTGTGTCTGAGCATGTGCTGCAATAAGAACAGCAGAATCAGTGAACTCGATGTTCTGGGGGAGAGATGCTGAAAGGTTTGGGAGATAGCTCAGTGAAAAATGCTTGTCACACATGTCTGTCTTTGACCCATAAGAAGCTGGATGCAGTGGTAAGCATTTCTACTCCCAGTGCTCCTACAGCGAAATGGGAGGCAGAGATAGGGAACCCACCAGAGTATGTCACGGACACAAGAGAGATCCTGTCTCAACTTGGTAAACTGATTCTCAAAAAGTAGTCCTCTAGTGTCTACATATATGCTATGACATGTGCATGCCTGGACTCACACACATGTACACCCAATAAACAGATAAAGTAAACAAATATGAAAGAAAGAAGAAAAAAAGAACTGTACATCATGAACAATGTGGATAATTCTGTGTAGTATTTGTACCAAACAAATGAAATATCTTGGTCTAGACTTGGGCCAGTACTGTAATCAAATTGCAAGCTGCTTAACTGATGTTTAGTTATGAGATTTTGTTGTGTTTCCAAATCCTAAGGGTGTTATTTATATGTATTTTGACAGGTCCTAGTAACTCAGAACAGACTGGGCTCAATTTTGTAGAAGTCTGTTACAACTTCAAATGGAAGTGTTCAAGGTTGGAGTCACACTAGGCTGCAGTTGTTGAAAAAGAGACTCAGTAACTGGTGAGACCCCTTCAAGCTGATACTGAGTCACATGGTAAGAAATTTATTCAGCTGGCATGTGGAGGGTACCTGCTTCATGTCAGCCATAGTTCAATGTTCTGTCAAGATGCTTGTACCATGAAGCTTATGTTCTACTATACCTGCCAAACAACATGCAATAAATATAGTAAGAGGAAGTATGTAGTGTGGAAAAGAAAATGAAAGAGTAAACCAAAGTGGATTAGAGTGCCAAGTAATGGGATGGGGTAGTTTGTCTTGTTGAATAGAGCATTATCTGTTCAAGTGAAAAGTGATATTCACATAATGAGTTGAAGAAATTAGGAAGTCAGTATTGAAGGGTAGACACTATGTGGGATGAAACTTCCAGAGAGAAGTAAATGGGGTCTTAGAAGGAGGTGAGTAGCAATTATAACAGGATTACACTGAGAAGAGATAGTAGCATGGGACAAAATCAGAAAATTATTAAGGAATACTATAGAAAAACCCATGGGACTTTTGAGTTCTATATTAATAAATGGCAGAATTTGTATAAAGGGATGACATGACTGGCTTACTTAAAAAGGATTACTGTAATTGGGGTTGTAGGTCAGTTGATAGGGTGCTTGCCTAGCAGGCAAGCAGCCCTGGTTTCTATTTCAAGCACCACATAAACTAAGCATAATTGTGTATAACTGTAATCTCAGCACTGGGGAGGTGGGTGGAGGAGTATGGGGAGTTCAGAGTCATCTTTGGCTATACAGTGAATTGAAAGACAGACTGAAATACATCATACAATATTTCAAACAAAAAGAAAGAGGGAGGGAGGGAGAGTGAGAAAGAAGAAGAAGAAGGAGAAGAAGAAGAAGAAGAAAAGAAGGAAAGGATAAAATATTCAAAAGGAATATCATTGAATTATGGGTGGAGTAGACAAGTAGACAATAAGGCCACAAGTGTAGAGGATAAAGATTCTAGAACTGTAACAGAGGAGAAACTGAGAAGTGGGCATGGGATCTAGTCCTCTGTCAGATGTATAGCTGGTGATTGGTTTTCTCATTCTGTAGGGCATCTCTTAACTCAAATGGGGTATCCTTTTGCATACGAAGCTTTAAAGTTTCAGGTAATCACATTAGTCAGTTGTTGGACTTAATGCCTGAACTACAGGGAATCTTTTCAGACAGTCCTTTCTTGTGCCAATAAGATCCAGTGTATATCCTACTTTTTTCTTAACAGATTCAGGCTATTAGGTCTTATATTTAGGCCCTTGATTGGTTTGATGAGAGACAAGGATAAGGGACTAAACAGAAAGTTCTTAAAAGATAAAATGCAAATGGTTAGGAAATGTTTTAAATGTGCTCAATACCCTTAGGTGCTGGGAAAATGAAAATCAAAACCATTTTGAGATTTCATCTTATACCAATCAGAAAGGAAGATTAAAATAAAACAAATGAAGATAAATGATGGTGTGAATGTGAAGAAAGGTGAATACTTATTCATTGCTGGAAAGAATGGAAACTGATGCAGCCACTATGGAAATCAGTGTGTAGGTTCACCATAAAGCTAAAAATAAGTCCAACTCATGATCTAGCTATGCCTAAAGGATTACAGAAACATTTGTTCAGCTGTGTTCATCGCTGCTTTATTCATTATAGCCAGAAAATTAAAACAACTTAAAGTCCATCAACTTATGAATGGATAATGAAAGTATATCACATTGACACAAAGAAATATTATTCAATTGATAAGATAAATGAATGATGAAATTCACAGTCAAATGGATAGAGCTGGCAGCAATCATGCTGAGTGACTGAGATAACCCAGACCCAGAAAGACAAATGTCACATGTTTCATGTTTTCTCTCATTTGTGGATGCTCGCTTTGAATATGTGTATTTCATTTGGAATATCAACAGAGGTCAGGAAGCTAGTTAGGAACTGTTTGGAGTTTCTTAGGGAGAGGAGATATAATGTGATATAAAGGGGAAAGGAGAAAATGGAAATGGAAGGGTTAAATAGGGTGGAAATTGGGGAGGGAAAGGTAGAGGAGGAAGTGTGGGGAGGGAATACCTAACATTAAATGGCATTTGAAAAATCCATGTAGAAGCATACTATTGTAGAAACTCACTAAAATACATACATCACACATATATAAAGAGTTTAAATGAAGTTACTCTGTAATTGGAACACAGTACCTTTACTGGACCACACAGGGTAGCAAATACAAAGCCCAGTTCCAGGAATGAGTTACCACTGTTTGGGTTGTTGGCCAGTGGCTTCACATAGATAGATCTCTAAATATTACTGGCTACTGGCATTGTTCTTGGTTACCCTCCAGATCTGGATGGGAAGACTCTTTTCCTGAATATATACCACACACTTGAGTAATAGAACATGGAGAAATCAAGCTGGTACTGACATGGAAGCCTCAACCTAATGGCTAGCTTTCATAATGCTAGGTGCTATGTATTCTACTGGAGGGGAAATATAATTGTTGGTCTTACCAAGCTATGAACCCTGAAAGCTCCAATAATTGCAAGCCGGGAAGGACACTCCTACTCACCAGGACACGCCTGGTGCAAGAGTGGCACACATGTTATGGGAGTAGCCAAACACATTCTGATTGGATTTCGGGCCTGCTCCCCAAGACAGAACCAATATCTGGCACCATTGCCAGGCCAAGGACCCGTGTCTAGGTAGGTCATAAACCCTAGAGGAGAGACTATTACTATTAATATGCTAAATGGACATAATATTACATTTCTACTTGATGACATATCATTATACACATAGATAAATGCATCTCCTAAGCCTCATCAAAGAAGTTTCTTTTTGTAGTAGATGTCGATTAACACAGAGATCCACAATTGTTGAACATGTAGAGAATAAAAGACTGTAGAGAGTTCAGCTCCAAATGGGATATGAATATCACATCCCTCCCCACATAGGTCAGGGATCATGGGGGTAGAGGGAGCGAAAGCTTGTAAGAGCCAGAGGAGGTAAATGAGTACAAAGAAACAGTGTTTTCTGGATACAACAGGGCAGTTACACGTATTAACTCGCAGTTATTGTGACAGTATGCATAAGACTTGTAGGAATTCAAGTCAGATAATATCCTAGCATGAAGGGGGAAGTTAAAATGAAGTCTCGCCCCTTGCTAAGGGGCCATTGGCAGTTGATAGCAGCTGGGAGAAGAGGGAGGAGACTCAGTTTTCAAGAGTATGACCATGCCTGAGGAGATGGCCCCATTCTCAAGAGGATTTGGACCACACAAATTGGATTTGATAAGCTTTAAAAAAGGATATGTAGTTGGGTGGCCAGAGAGGTGGTAGAAGACTGAGAACATTTGAAGTGAATATGACAAAAATAAATTGGACAAAATTCTCAAAGAAGTAACAAAAAAACCCATTTTCTAAAAGAAAACACTTCTGAAGTTTGTAGACTGAACTGCCCATCCTGTTAGTCCTAGGAACGGTGGGGATATTGGAACAGCAACCTTGCAAAATTCTATAGGCACTTGAAGAAGATAGAACTTATTCAATTGTATAAAAATTTCAAAGATCAGAAGAGTGTCAGTTGTATAGCCTGAACTGTAAGAGGAAACTCCAGAAAGTGTCTTTTTCACTCTACTTCCCTAATAATAACATAAAGAAATCAAAATCTGGGCTATAAAACAAATGGAGTAGAGCTATTTTTTAAATGGAAACAAAGAATACCATGCAACCCTTAGCATCAATATTCAATACCTTTTTGGTGATGTTCACTCTTGAAAGCCCATACAGCTTATATGGTCAAGGGAGATTGCCTTCTTCCTTTGGGGTGAAGTTTTTCATTCAGCCTTGGATGGCTCCACAGGCATCAGTAGGGTAATGACTGAGAAAGAAAGCTGGTCATTGATTTAGAGAGGTTTATGCCATAGTCTTCCCCTCACTACCAGGAACCAGCACACAGATTCATACTCATGTCTAGTCTTGCCTTGATCACTAGTGCATTATTAGTCAGAAACCAAGTCTAACTCTGCTTATATACAGACCCGAATGGACTTTGTTATGACTTTAATAAAAGAAGCTTTCCTAATGTGATAGAACAAGGGATTAAAAATCTATATGTATTAAAATTTTCTGAAAAAGGAAATTCCATTTTACTTAATTGCAGACTACAGGACTGCAAAATGCATAAATATGTTAATAGAGCTTGTTTTTTTCTTTTAGGATAATGAGCACATCAGCAGACTACAAATACACAAGGTCTCAAAATTTAGCTACATTTAAACAAAACCACCTTTAATTTTAAAGCAGACGTAATCTCCTATTAAGCTCCTAGTGGCTGATATGTTTCTTGTTAAATCTTCTTACCTGATTTTTCCTGTTATCAGCATTTTGGAAGTAATAATATACATAATTCTAGCCATGAGTCTCTTGCTAGCAAGATTTAAAAGGACAAAGGGACATAGTTAAAAGACCTCCCACACGTTTCTGTAACCTGAATATTAAATACATTAGATTGCAACACAAGCCATTAGCCATAGGTAATTAAATATGGTTCATTTGGTGAGTACAGCCACATTCTTAACTGTTTCGAAGATTCAAGTCTGTAAATTAAGATAGGACTATTTTCATTTCAAAGACTATATCTGAAAGGAAGACCCCACAGGTAGTCTGTCACCCACTAGTTTGCACATGTGACTGTGTAAAAATAACTTTCCGAGGATAAAGATCAATGAGTTTCTTTAAAGAGGAACATAGGGACTCAATAACTAATTAGTTTTTGTCTCTCTGTTCCTGTAATTGCAAACCATGCTGGAATCAACTTTCTGAAAGTGTGAAATAGCTATTACTGCACACGGCTTGCTTCCACCACACTCTATTTTTAAAGTTGGGAGATTTCTTTTCTATGGACCTAGACTTTTCAGCCAAAAATTTATATAAGAATTCTCCCTCATGTCCAAAACACAAATATAATATCTTCATCAGGGACAAACTAACATTGTTAAGAGGGAGGAAAAGGTTTAAGTTGATGAACTGAATGTTAGAAATCAAGAACTCTGGATTATTCTCTCTTTTTTTTTTTTTAAAATTAGTTTTTATTGATGCTTTGTGCATTTCATACATTTTTTCCAATTCAGTTCAGGCTTATTTCC
>VZQC01008184.1:0-35649 GCA_009823505.1 Rhizomys pruinosus
AGGTCACCTTGTTAGTGTAAAAGAACAGATATAGCCCAGTGTTTCCTAGCATCCTGGGGAAAACAGTCTAGGTTCTACATTCGAATGAATTCTGTCTTGGGCCTGGCCTGTAGCCATGGTAGAACACTTACTTCCCCAATGCCTGGGGAAAAAAATCAGTGTGTAGAGTCAGAAAAGCTGCTTTAAATCTGACTCTATTCACTTCTAGCAGAGTGGTGTGAGGGAAGGGAAAAGGGCAGGGAACGGATATTCAAAATCTTTGTCAATTTCATGGTGATTTTACCAACCTCTTACAGGTTTGGTCTGAAAAATAAAGGTGACAATTTATTTGATGTGAGAAACAAACCCTATGAAGCCTGTTCCCCCCTTACCACTGGCGCAGCCTTCAGTCTTGGGTCCACCGGTCCATTATTTATCCCCCTTGTCTCATGTGACTCCCTTCAGTCTCTCTGATTGCTTTATTATATTTTCATACTGTTTTCATGGACCATTACTTCAGATTCAGGAAACACTGCACTTATAGTGCATTTATTAAGTGCCTAATTGTGCATGCCACAGCACATGAAACCTAGCCAAAGGGAGCCAGGCCTTCAGGGAGACAGGGTGGCAGGGAAGGAAAGAGGAGAGCATGGCCTTGGGAGAGCTGAGTTCTGGTCTCACTCCTGCACTAGCTCTTTTTGTTACATTAGAAGGGATATTTGCATGTGTGAATCCCAGATGAGAGAGTTGTGAAATATCACCCATGATTACACCTCAGTGATCATCCCCAATCCCACAGGCAAGTGAGACAGTTTATGAGAAATTGGGGGGGGTGCTGGAGAGATGGCTCAGGGGTTAAGAACACTCGCTGGCTGCTTTGAAACACCCGCAGCTATTTGACTCCAGTTATAGTCCTCTAGTCGACTCACACTAAGCAGCAAAATCCTCGTAAGCCAACCTGGTCCGTCTCGTGAGCCTTCTGTGAGGGTCTTTGCTCATACTGTGTTCCATAGGCAGCAAGAACTTTTAGCCATACAAAATATGGGCTGGAGAGATGGCCTAGTGGTTAAGAACGCTTACTGCTCTTGCAGAGAACCCGGGTTCGATCCCCAGAACCCACGTGGTGGCTGAGCGAACCAGTCCTGTGTCCTAGTTTGTCTTTCCATTGCTTGTGACAAAACACTCTGACCACCAACTTGGGGAGGAAAGGGTTTATTCAGCTTAATCTCCCTGGTTCACATTCATCACTTAGGGAGCCCAAGACAGGAACTCAGGGCAGGAACCTGGAGGCCATAGAGGACTGCTGTTCACTGCTGTGCTCTCTCTGGCTTGCTCTTCGTGGCTCCAGATGCCCCAGCCTGCCGCTTTCACATCTGCTCAACAATCAAGACAATACACCACAGATGTGGCACAGTCAATCCAATGGAGCCAATTCCCCAACCAGCTCCCCCTCAACCCAGGTGTGTCAAGTTGACACCAAAGCTATCCAGCACAATTGACCCCTTGTCAACTTGAACACACAAACACATCACTATTAAACCACAACCTTCCATTTCTTATCCCCAAAGTATGATGTTAACACAATCACAACCTAAGACAGTACATTCCTTAAAAGCCCACAGTCCTTAAAATGTCCAAACACTTAAAGTTCCAGTCTATTAAAAGTCTCTATAACTGTGGGCTGCTGTAAATCCAAAATAAGTACTGTCTTATTTCAAAGGGAAGAATGGCACACTTAAGCAGAACCAATTATCAAAGTAGCTCAAGTGGACAGCTGGGATTCACTCACGATCTTCTCTGGGCTCCAAAGGTCTTCGGCAGCTCCCCTCTCCGACACTGCCGTCCATGGCACACCTCATCTCTCAGGCCCAGGCCGACTCCATTCTTCACCTAACCGCTGCTCTGGTGGTCGTCCCAGGGTACCGCATTCTCCAAAAAGCTGGGGTCGCTACTGAAACTGAGGCAGCACCTTCACCAATTGGTCTCTTCTGACCCTCTGCCTGGTGCAAAGCCTCAGCTTCTCCCATGACCCCTGCAATCCTGGGGTCTTCCACAGCAACCGAGGTGGCACTCACACCCATAGGTCTTTCCTGACCATGCTCACAGGTGCCAAGCCTCGGCCTGCTCTCTGTGACCCCCTCAAATTTCAACACCGGAACCACATAGGAGACTCTTAACACGTTACCAAGTCCGGCTTCTGGCTCGAGATGGACGTGCCAGGCCCTTTCTGGGTCACAGCTTCTGTGTTGCGACCTTGAAGATATTCTCTCCAAGAAGATTTCATTTCACCTCAGTGATGTCTGGCTCTTGTTACTTACAGCTGTTGATTTTTCAGCCCCAGCTAACCAGCATCAATGTCCCAGTACCGCACAACAGGTTTCACTCAGGTTCTGGTCTCTTGTTACTACAACTGATTCTCTCACAGCCCCAGCTGACCAAACCCACAGATTACACAGTCCTGATTATCTCTGCTCTCCTTTGAAACTAGAAACTTCACAGCCAGGCCTCCATCTTCTACAACTCCTTCAGCAAAACTGCCCCAAGCTCCACAGCAACTATCTTTTGGCATTCAATGATCTTCCCAGCCCAAAGTTCCAAATGCCTCCACAATCCTTCCTCAAACACCAAGGTCAGGTCTGTCACAGCATTACCCCACTCTTCTGGTACCAATATCTGTCCTAGTTGTCTTTCCTATTGCATGTGACAAAAACACTCTGACACCAACTTGGGGAGGAAAGGGTTTTTATTCAGCTTACATCTCCTGGGTCACATCTCATCACTTAGGGAGCCCAAGACAGGAACTCAGGGCAGGAACCTGGAGGCCATAGAGGACTGCTGTTTCACTGGCTTGCTCTCATACTGGCTTGCTCTCTTGCCGCCTGCCCAGGCCTTGCCTTCTTATACTGTCACTGCTCAAAATCAAGACAATACCACAGTTGTGGCCTACAGGTCAATCCAATGGAGCCAATTCCCCAACCGAGGCTCCCTCAACCCAGGTTGGTCAAGTTTGACACCCAAAGCTAATCCGCACAAGTCTTGTAACTCACAATTCCAGGAGAACTCCAGTTCCAGGGGAATCCGACACCTCTTCTGACCTCGCCGCATTGCATGACCACGGGAGTGCCAGACCTGCATGCAGACCGTACGTTCATACACATAATAAATAAATAAATAAATAAATAAATAAATAAATAAAAATAAAACTAAAATTTTAAACTAAAAATAAATTAAATATTAAAAAAGAAATTGTGTGTGGAAGTTTTTGAAGCCAGAAATATGAAAATAGTAAATAATAACTCACATGGAAGTAACAAAGATTCACATTAAGAGATCTAGTAGTGTCACAAGAGTCTTAGTGGGGGCATTGCAATTGCAATGGTTCTTTTTGATGCTTCTTGCATATCTCATTGGCCTTGCTTCCTTTAACATAAAATAGACAGAAGGTTACAGTGGGACGAGCTGAGGTTGCCCAGCCTGGCATCAGATGCAAATGCATCCCATGAAGTTGCCATCCCCCAGTACTCACCTGAGCTTCAGCTTCTCTGGGTCCCTGGAAAGGTGTCCACTTCTGACAGTCACTGGGCTCCCAATTATAACCCACAACCAGACAGAGAGTAACTGTGATTTCTGGAGCTTTCTTATTTCTTATCTCCTCCATTAGTACCACTGAGGTTAAGCATACTTTTACAAAGAGCAAAGGACATTTGGATCCACAGCAATAAAAAAAGGTTTTCAAAGAAAATACCTTTGGGATGGAAGAAAGAGAGATTTCACTCCTAGTTCCTTACTAATAGCAGCAAGCCCTGATGGAAGAGGGAGGAGGTGGATGAGAAAGAGAAAGCCTTCTGAAGGCCGCGGGGCAAGAGCAAGAGGCAGAGCCACAGGGGATGCGACAGGAAACAAAGGCGCAAAGAGCTCGCTGGCTTTCTGACTGTATTTCCACATGGACTGCCCAGGATGTGCTCAGTAATGATTCGTTTGAACAAAATGCTTCACAAGAGCCACATCTACCCAGGAAACTCAAGACTTCAGGGAACAGGACAGACCTGGGGAAACCTCAGTCCAGGTCAAGGATCTGCTTGGTTTCCTGTTCTGCATGGGGAAAGCATCGGAGAGCTGCATCCTGGGAGCAGGAAATATTAACCACTCGTGTTTGGTCTGCAGTGGTGGAAAATGACGGATGTATCCACAACCCTGAACTGCCCAGGTTTGGATGCGGAATGCTCCCCCAGGCCCATGAGCTTGCTCCCCATCCGAGGGTGCTATTTGGAGGTGCTACTAGAATGTTAAGAGCTGATGGGTTTTAATGAAAAGTGCATTAGTACTCGAGTGTAGTCAGAGAGTTGCATGTGTCACGGACAAGGCCCTGTGCTATCTCTCTTCCTCATTTTTTCTCACATGCCAGCTATGAGGTGAGCGTCTTTGCTGCCCTATATATTCCCTGACATCGTGTGCTGCCTCACCACAGAACCAACTGACCAGGGAATGAAGCATGTCACACTGTGAGCCCAAAGAAAGCTTTTCTTTTTATAAGTTGATTCTCTCAGATGGTTTGTTACAGTAACAGAAAGCTGACTAACTGTCCCAGGCCAATTCATGCTTCACGGAACTTTCTCTGTTGCAGGCTTGTCTTGGTTTTAGATTCTATAGCTATTTAGGCTTGAAGTTAATGTGTTTTTGTTGCTTTGGACTAGCTATTTACTTTTCATAAGAATTGGAGGGAACAGATCAATCAAGTATTAACACATTTCTATTGTGTTTGGTACATACCTTAAAACATTTTCTATTTTTGTAATAAATACCTTATAATCCAGTCTAACAATATGTTTTTTAAAGCTCACTTTGGTAACTCCAAGGCATGGGAGGGGATGAGATATATCAGATATATCAGATGCAATATTCCAGGTTCTAAGGAGCTATTTGATGAATGTCAAAGAGTGGCTTATGATAATTCAACCAGAATTTATTTATTAAGAATAACATGTGGGCTGAGAGTGATTGAGCCTGCTTTTAATTCTAGTATTAGGGAGGCAGAGGTACACAGACCTCTGTGAGTTCAAGCCAACCCTGGTCTACATAGTGAGAACCCCATTTCCAACCACCACCACAACAACAAGAGCACCACAAACCATGCAGACTGAACATAGACTGAATACTCTACTACTTAACAATTAGCTTAAACACAAATGTATCCTGAAAACTAAAACTGAAAGAATATTCACTGGCAGTTATATTCTGGCCCCCACCTGTTCTGACTAACCTTGAGCTTTGCTTTTCTAAGCTGATCCCCTCTTCTTCCTCCTCCTCTTCTTCATCATTTTGCTTCCAAGCTGAGCCGTATCCTGTTATCCACTGTCCCACATGGGGTAATTCACATTCAGACATGCTCACCACAGGCCACTCAGTAACTTTGCTTTTTAAAAAAGCTCTACTGTCAGTACTCACAGGCTTTCTGTAGGAGGTGGCTGTAGGTCCCCTAGATTCCCCTTCAAAGGGAACCTTTGGGGACAGGTGTGTGGCAGGAGGGAGGAGTGGCTTATGTCTCAGAGCTGTGGACTTTCTGCTGCCGGGAAGATTCCCTGATTTTTCAGGGGTAGTGCCTGGGGGCGGGGGCAGCCTGCTTCCTGCTCGAACTACAAAGAGCAGAAAGGAGAGAAATAGCCCCTGTTTAGGGGTGTATGTTTATCTACATGGTCCTCAAGCTGTGATGCTAACCCCGGAGGGGACTGGTGGAATCACAGGGTTCCCAGAGGAAGAGAGGGTACCCCAGAGGCTTGGCAGCAAAGAAAATTCCCATTGGAAGAAAGCAGAAAACTCCATGAAAATATTTTTCAATTCCAGAGTGGGAGAGAGGATGAGATGGCAGGCGGGGCCGCTGGAAAGTGAGGGGTCGCCAGACCTTCTGAAGGGGTTTCTGCCAGAACAGAGGTGAGAGGAGGGTCCAAGACTTCCTTCACGGAAGCAACAAATCCTAGGGAAGAGGAAGGGAAGAGATGGAGGCATCTTCCAGCAAGAACGAGAGATCTCGCATTGGCTGTGGTGCACGCCTGGAATCCCAGCACCTGCGGGGAAGATGGAAGATGGAGGAGAGCAAACCCTCGAGGCTGTGCCTCCTTCCTGAAGGAAGACTCAGTCCTCACGTCCGTCCGTCCGTCCGTCCGTCCGTGTCTCCACTCTCCTGCTACTGACTCTGCATCAAAGATGAAGCAGCAGCCCAGCTCTAGTGCTCACCAGTTGGGCACAGTTCTTGAGCTGTTCTGCTTATTGCTACAGAGTTGTAGCCCAGCCCACTTCTGAGAAGAGGCCTAACCCAAAGTGGCAGCCACTTGGCTGAGAACCCAGCAAACCTCTGAACCCTGCATGTCTCAGTTTTTTCATGTATAAAATCAATAGTGGATTCTTCAGGAGACATAGCTGAAAGCTGCTGACGACCCATCAGTCTTGAGCAAGATGAGCTTCTCAATGAATACTGATCCTTTGTGAATTGAGAGCCACTGAGTAGAGGCGACAGCTCAGAAGAGAAAGAAATGTGAGGTTCTGTACAAACTGCCCTTGTATCAGGATACCAAAATTCTATTGATTCTGCTTCTAATTTGCTTTGTGGTGTTGGACAAGCCCGTGTCAGAGCTAGTGGTTTTCCATTTGAAAATTGAAGCTGAGCCAGTCTGTATTTAAGGTCGATGATGCAGGTGAGATCTCTGAAGAGCAAATCAGAAGAGCAGGTTTGAGGGAATGAAATAGATCAGTGTCCTTTTCTATAGACACATGCCTACTTTTCTCCAGGGTAAAAGCTATCATCATCGTCACTGTTGCCGTGACTGTTTATTGTGTGTGAGGATAAGGCACGCTACACACATGATGTCATCCAATCCTCTCCACAAATCTTGGCCTTTTGCAGGATTCGTGACAAAATAATGAAGTTTATGTTCTCCAAAAGAAAATAGAATGATTATGGTCCGTGTGACTTATTTACCAGCAGTCTCCTACATGTTAGGAATTTTACAACCTTTTTTTTCCCTACTCCTCACAATAACTCTGCAAAGTAGATATCAAAAGTCCTGTGTTCATTTTCTGTTGTTGTAGAACACGGTACCCAGATTCTTGGGGTACCAGAGGCTCCAAATGATACCCAGATGCTATTTCCCAGGCTTGTGGTCCTCTGTTGAGTCTCATAGGATGCAGGCAAGCTGGGCCTATATCTCTCTTCTCGCCCACATCATCCTCCCAACCATGAGCTGTTGATCTCCAAGACAGCCTTTTCCTAAAAGGATAATCTAAGTTCCATACATTTGTAGGACCAATAGTCCTGAGTTCCTCCAGATCTCGGACTGTGCTCAGCTCCCAGAAGCCACTTGTTATTCTCTGACATGTCCTTCATTCCACAACATGGTGTTAGGGTCTGAGAATCCACACCAGACACGCCAAAGGATGGAAAACCAAGACTTTATTTCGTGGGGGAAAAAGTAAACCAGCATGCTGGGGTGAGAGGGAAAAGGCTCCGATCCCCATAACTTGGCTCTCAGGCCCTTTTATACAGGGTCAAGGGGAATTTTAGTGAGGTTTGGGTAACTTCTCACCTTATTGGAGCAAGGTTACAGCTCATGGTTAGGTCAGCCCACCTGCCCCCACATATCAAAAGTTATCTTTAGACACAGTCTTGCAACTGGAACAAGGAAATGTTGAGTCAGTCCACCTGCCCTCACATACCAACAGTTATCTTTAGACAGTTTAAATTTTATTAGCTGTTCTTGAGCAACTGACCTTGTCCCTGAAAAGGTCAATTGCCAATAAACCTTGAGCAATTGACCTTTTCCCTGAATTGGGCAGGTTTCAGTAACTGCTTAAAATGTTGACTATACTCAAAATGGAGTCAGCGTGGGCCTCTCTTGCAATGGCAGTTCGCTCCATCGAGGCCATCAAGAGAAAATCTCCTTAAGGACTCACCCAGTCATCTCCCTTTTATTAACTCATGATTAACTGACTTGACCCTTCTTTATCTCTATGGATTCTTGACCTTTGCCCCACTGTGGAAGATCATCACAAGTGTGACATCCCACCACAGTCACAGGTCTACCGTACACAGGGGAGAAGTTTATCTGGGGCATGTACACCAGGGGCTGAGAACCTTGAGGGCCTGTCTAGAATTCTGTCTGCCACCAGTTCAGTTTCAGAAGGCATAAAGTCTATCGCCTAAAGTCCCCGGGGAATACAGAATGACACTGAACTTAGAATCAAATGGAGGGGCCTATTATCTAAGCCCCTTCTGATATGCCGCAGCCTTGTTCTGAAAGCAAACCTCCTGGTACCTAAACTGGGTCCTTCATTGTGGTCATTTGCACAGTTGAAAAAAATCCCACATGGTGAAGACTAGCTTGAGATTCCTGTGGGAGCCCCTTAGTAGTTATGTCAATCATTGCCAAGCCTGAGCCATCTACCAAAATGTGAAACCAATCAAATGAATGCTTAACTCAGCCTTGCGGCACAGAGAGGGCAGTCTTCCTGGAAGCTCTCTCCTCTCTCTTCTTCTGGGCCTTGCCCGACATCACACCACTACCACCTGCCCATTCTCTGATCTCAGTTTATGCTCACTCTTCTGCCAGACTGTGAGCCTCTTACAGGTGAAGCACTAAAGAAATACCTGTTAGAAGCCAGGCATGGTGGCGCACATCTCTGATCTCAGCACTTGGGAGGGGAGGCAAGAGGCTTGGGAGTTTGAGGCCAGTTTGGGTTTTATAGTGAGTTGTAAGCCAGTCTGGGGGTTGGGGATATTTGTTAGGCTGAACCATTCCTCTTATTTGGTAATAATCTTTGCACAGACTTTATTCCCCCTGCCCAAGTGTTGCATATTTGGAGTGCTGCTCTTTGCAAAGCCCTGTGAGTTAGTGTTGTTAGCTCACTGGTCTCTGAGGCTGAGCTTGGGAAACATATTGCTACATGCTGGTTAAGACCTATCTCTCCTTTTCTTGCATTGCTATCAAGATACTGTTTTTTCCCTACTCTAGAGAGCAGAGTGTAGGGAACTAGAGTCAGTTGGACATCTGTTAAGTGCCATGTTCGTTAGCTGTGTGACTTTTGGCCACCCTTTATAGTGCAGGACTAGAGCTCAGAGGGATTAAACAACCTGGCTCTGGCCTATGGCTCTTAGTTCCAACCTGGGTTGGAGCAGACCCCCATGACAGCAAAGCCATACTCTTGCTTTCTTCCCCCTCAGATCAAGCATAGTCCTTGAAGTCATGAACTGTCTTTAGGTGACTATGAGTGTTACTGGGATGGGCGGGAGCCCTAATGGGACTTCCTAACAGACAGACGTTTCTCAATGAGACAACCTGACATTTGTATAATATAGAAGATTTGCTATTTTCTATGCCTTGTTTGTGTATTTCCTGAAACATATCAGTCTTTCAGAAAGTAACTGAAGAGAGTCAGGAAAAGGCAAAAGGATGGTGTGGGATGTCTATTGGGGTGGGAACAGCACTTTACAATGAACAGAGCCTGCCCCAGAGTAGCCTGTAACCAGCAGAAACATCTCACAAGCATTTTGTCAGTGATTTAGCATGCTTCTGTCTCCATCTAGTGTTTTATTGGAGAAAATATGCCTTCCTGGCAAGTCCATTTTTCTCCCAATTGAACCTACAGGGAGTGCCTTTAGATCAGAGGTCTGTGATAGTCCTTCCCACAATGCACACTGTCTTTTTCCGTGACAGCTGACTGTAGTATCTCTTTCAAAGGCCTACTAAATTGAAAGATAAATTCTTGAAATATTCATCACTGAGGATCTGTGCCATTTATCTTAGTCCAAAAGATTTCCTGTTCTTTTAGAAGCCCATTCCTGGTAAGAATAATAGCTCGTTTATCTGAATTCCCGACACTAGCATAGACTCTCCATGTGCCATGTGTGTATTGTACCCTGGCTTTAGGGTCCTGCTCAAATGCTCTAGGGCTCCACAAAGCTAGCAAAATCACAGCTCCCATTTATTTCCAACGACCCCGGGATGGGCTCTGTGAGCTGTGTTTTACGTATTTCTCATGACAGTCCTATAAGGTTATTATGACTGCTTCCATCTAACACGTGATAACTGACAGTGAAGTTGCAACCAAAGGCAATGGGTTTGCAGCTTGATGACCATAAAGCCAAAATAAGCACAGTCAAGAGGTTAAACTAGGAGGATTGGTGCCCGGCAGCAGGCAGCCCAGGACAGCCCAGGAGTCTTTTCCAAAGCAATGCTCTCCCTGAACAAAGAAAACACAGGGGTTTTATTTATGGGGCTTATGCATATTTATATAGGTGTTGACCCGTTCCTAAGCATGCTCAGTTAAGGAGTATACTTCTGAGCATGCTCAGTTTAAGGTTACAGAACACATATTTTAAATATTACACTAGACAAGTATGCCTCTGGACATGCTTAGCTTGCATCATAAAATTTTGGGTGAAAATAAATGAAAGGAGCACTCCATCAAAGGCATGGAAGCTGGACAGTGTGGAAGGGACACTGGCCCAGCAGTGAGGAGCTGCCCATCACTTGGGCTGGCTGTCAGGGCAGGTCTGGTGCTGCCAAAAGTCATCACTCTTGACACCCCCCCACCACCACTGGAGAAGACAGTGCTGTCACCAAGCACCTGTCCTGTTGGCTAAGAAGCAACCCACATGTCTAGGGAAGGGGACCATCTGGTTAGCTGGGCCAGGGCCAGAGAGGTGAGCCTCATGGTCTGACCCTGCCATCCCATGTGTCTCTCTTCAGCCTTACAGCCTATAGGTGATTCTTCCCCATGTGTGGAGAAATCCCCAGTCCCTGCTGTCTGAGGAGTCAGTCAAGCCATCTGCCTCTGGGCTGCACAGAATGCACACTTGTGATCTCAGTGCCCTCCCCAGAATACAGACAAAGAGGTCCAGAACATGCAGGTTCCTCTTGGAGTCCAGTACACGCATCTTGGATAAATGTAGATGTGAATGTTTCCAGACATTTCCTCAGTTTCTCCAGGTCCCAAAGAGTTGTGAAACCATAATCCCTGAGGTCATATTTAGCAGTTGTTCCCATGATGATTTGAGTGATGTTGTTGGCTGTTTCTAATTATTCCCTATGCTTGGGGAGTTCATTTTGCATCATGCTGTTACTTTGAGCCATCTAAGGCTATTTCCATCTCCCATATGTGTTTGGCTACCACTAATTGGGGAAAAGTATTTTTAGTATTTCCTCATCTTCCATCTTTGTAGATCTGCCCTATTAGCCCGTCTTCGCACTATGTAGCTGTGGAATTTATTAACTTATCTCGGAAACAAAATTGAAAACAGTTTGAGACTTTTTAGAAGCAGGCCAGAGATGCTTTTAAAGTTCTGCAAGATACATTTTCAAGTTCAATGTAGAGGTCAGAAAGGGAGGAAAAAGTCCAGAATCGTAAATTGGATCCCCTGCTGCTTGTTTGAACTAGAAGGAAAAGCGAAGATCATATTCATCCTTCAAATATTTAACATTGTTCCAACTTTGTGATACTGTGGGAGATGCAAAGCTGTAGGGACTGGAAACAGATGAGTGGATGGGGGTGGTGAGAGGGAGATGGAGGGGGGGAGTATACATCTCACACAAGTCTACAGAATATGCAACTCCAAGAGAGGCTAGGGCAAATTTGAACTTGGCTGCTAAGGATGTGTCAGTGTAGATTCATGAATTGCAACACACACACTTATGCTTTCTCCCTTTGGGTAATTGCTTTAGAGGGACAGCACAGCACAGGTCACAGACACAAGCTTAAATCCCTGTTGTCACTTACCAACTGCGTGAGCTCAAGCAAGTCACTTGCTCTCTCTGTGCCCGATTTTGTCATCTGTGAAACAGAGATAACAATGTCTGTGTGCCATGCCATTATTTTGAGGATCAAATGAAATACACAGGATGGGCTCAGAGCTTAACAAATTTTCAGTAAGTGTTGGCTGTAGCCATTGTTTTATATCAGAAAGAATTGTTTCCCCCCATTTTCTAGAACAGCCCTTAGAATTTCCTGAGTGCTACAGGCACCTTTGTTGTTTGGGGTTGACCTTTATACAATAAGGTGACCCATGAAGGGGAGCCATCATGCTGATAAAACCAGCTGTTATGGTTAGAGGATTATACTGAGAGCCACATAATAACAGCCTATCGCCATCCCCGGAAGGTGCATTGGAGACTGCTCCATTATATAACCAATGATTTGATCAATTGTGCCAAAAATGAAACTCCACCAATCCCTCTGGACACTTTATTCAACACCCCATGTTGTGGAACTCATCGATGTGTCCCTCCAAGAGAGGGACATGTTTTGATTCCCTGAGGACAGGCTTGGAAGCTCTGCATTTAGAACCCTCCCAGACCTTCTGGGCATCTCCTTGTTCACATCATTATCATAAAACTGCAATCCTGATCTTAAATTCTGGGGAATCATTCTGGTGAATAGTTGAAACAAGGTGCCGTGCAAACCCTGATTGATTGATTGATTGATTGATTGATTGACTTCTTTCTTACTGCAGTAGGACCTCACTGCACTGTCCAGAGGCCTCCTCAGTGCTGGGGTTGCAGACATGACCACCATGTCCAGCTTCATTCTGGGCTTTCGAGGCCAGTCTCCTTTCAGGCCTGCTCACCCTTTCTGTCCTGAGGCGGCCACCAGGAGGCAGCCTTTCTCCCTGCTGTGTCCTTTTCCTCAGCTCCCCCTTTCACAGAGCCTGGGCTGCAGTCTCCGCAGCTTCCTGCCCTTCCTCAGAGTCCTCTGCTGCTTCTAGGCCACTGTTTTTCTTTCCTCTAAATTCTGCCTTATGACATATGATTTTTTTCTGAAGATTTTTTAGGAGAATTTCTCTAACGTATTCTCATGATTTGTAACAACTGAGCAGTTTCCTCTTCCAGATTTTTCTAGAAGTTGCAGAATGAGTCTGGGGAAAGAAGATATCACTGTCAAGTGGCTTGCAGGTATGTCTCTGTCACAAAGAGGCTTTCCTTGGAGACAATCAGCTGCTGAAAGCTGACAGAATGCATACTCTAAACTCAGCCCAGCTCCCTGACCAGTCAGTCATGAGGGCCCAGGATGAGGCTGATGATGGAAGCTTCTTGACATTAAGCAGAGGACATCAGATGCCAGAATGGCCCAACTGATCCCCAAGATGGAGGCAGAGCTCAGGTGTGAAGTATGTGCTTAACATGTGTGAGGTTGGTTTGATCTCCAGTACCAACATATATGCACACACACATGCAGACATATGCACACACAAGGATGTCCCCAATCCTTGGGTAGATCCACAGTTGCCTTCTGTGTGACTTAAACCTTTCAGCTTAATTTGCACATCCCTTTTGGATGTTGGACAATAGCACTTCTGTGGCAAAAACCAGAAGAATTCAGAAATCCCCAGAGCGGCTGTTGGCTGGTGAGCCTTGGCAGCTAGGGGGTGCCATACTCAGAACCATCTGCTGAGCTGCAAAGACATTTGTTCCCTCGGATCGTTCAATGGTACTTTTCAGAATCCCACTGTATAAAACCTTTTCTATTTTTCTCTTTTTTACATTTGTTTGTGTGTGTGGTGCATGTCCATGTGTTTATGTGCATTTACATATGTATGGGTGTATGCATGTACAGCTATGGATACACATGTACACATGTATGTGGAGATCAGAGATTGATGTCAGGTATCTTTCTTGATCACTCTTTACTTTATTTACTGAGACAGGGTCTCTCAGTGAACCAGAGCTTGCAGATCCAGCTAATCTAGCTTGCCAGCTTGGCCCCAGGGATCCCCTGCCTCTGCCTCCCATGCCCTGGGATCACAGAGTGGGGCCATGCCCACTTGGATTTTATGGGTGCTACGGACTGATCTACTGACTTGTGATAACTAAATATTTAAGGCCTAACTCTTAATGGCCCCTGGCACTTCATACAATATGGTAGGTCTTGTTACTACCTAACAAGATAGTGAGCTGCCCACCTCATATCAGTTTAAACAGGACCCCACACACAGGCCCACCAAGTCCAGGAGGGAGGCCAGGAAACCTTTCCTAACTGCTCTTAAAGGACTCCATGCTCAACAGGGGTGCAAGTCACCTCTCTCTCTCTCTCTCTCTCTCTCTCTCTCTCTCTGAATTCATCTCCTGCCTGCCTGCCATGCTTATTCTTCATTATGACTTTTTTCTCAAGGGCACCTTGAGTTAGATAACACCTTGGGGTGAGGGAAGCCACTCCCCCCTTGTCCCATGAGCATCAGCTTACCTCCGCTTTTTTGAGCTCTGGTTGTCTGGGTTCAGTTTAAAACTTGTCTCTGCTGTCGATCTGGCCATGTGACCTTAAATGACTTCACTGAGAAGCAGGCCTCTCAAATGGGGATAATAACAGTGCTTTCTACAGAAATTATTTGAGGAGTAAATGAAAAAGTCTGCATAAGCCCTGGATCAAGAGCCTGGCACACAGTAAGCTTTTGCAAATGCCAGGGTAAAAAGGTAATAGCCATCGAATAGGCAGGAATCCCCAGAGTGGCTGCTTGGCTTATGAGCCCGGCACCTAGAGAGAGCTAGGTGTTCAGGAACCATCTGCTGAGTCATTCTGAGACAAAGCAGGCCAACCCACCTCACCCTGAGGCACTGGGCAGGGTTAAGTATAGTTCGACTCTGAAAATCACTGAGAGTTCATGGTAAATCTCATTGTAAGCACTCTGAGGTTCCTTTCCTGAAATTAGCAAGATTATTGGAGGATGGGGCAAAACTGGACTCCCTAACTGATACACATTGGACTCTCCTGGCTGCTAGACCACCCTTGGGCTGATGCCAGCCATTCTACACAAGCCTTGACCTTGTCACCTTTGTCCTTTGACAGTTTTCATCTGTATCTTTCCACACCACAACCATGAGTGCTGAACCTTTTCTGAGTTGGGGAATTCTTACAGTGAATCCTAGAATCTGATGCTGTTCTTAGGAAACCCTCAGTGAGGATCCAAAGGTTTGTTGCTCCAGGATAGAAATGCCTGGCTTCTGGACATTGCTTCTTTAGAGGAGCTACCTCCAGCCTCATTTAGCAGTGGTCCTTCCTTTCCTCCCTTCCTCCTCCCCTGCCATGCCCTTACTCCAAGGTCAGGACAGAAACAGTCACTCTGAGGCCACCTGCTAGAGAGACTGTCCTAAGCACAGCCATTTCTCAGAGGGAGGGGGCCAGCTCGGGAAGGATGGGAGGCTGCTGTGCTCACAGCACATTTGGTTCCCTCAGGAAGTGGACTGAATTCAATCTGGAGGGCACCACTATTTGATTATTGAGTCAGGCCTGATGCACGGCTGTAATCAGTATTCATTTCCCTGCTCTGCTGGAGAAGCCTGGCTCAGGCTCTGCAGATGAGTTTTTGGCAATTCACACAAAGGTGATAGGAGACTGACCCTGCAGCTCTGAGCCGTGGGATTTTATTCTGGACTTACTTGGCTCTTGGTAAAGTCTAAGACAAAACAGGCTAAAGTATCTGTGTCATCAGGATCTCACCCAGCCATACCTTGGTCAGGAGGAGAAGAGCAATCAGGTCTGGGAAGATGTTTAAAGACAGCACAACAGGAGAGACAGAGTTTACAAATTGACTTCTCCACAGCCTTACAGATTTTAATTCAGACACCAATCCAAAGTGTTCTCTTGTTGGTTTTTTAGTTTTGGTTTTGTTCTTTTATTGGGGGGGACAGTGTAGCCTGTAGCCAAGGATGGTCTTGAACTCCTGCTATTCCTGCTTCCACCTCCCAAGTGTTAATCACGGTTGTGTGCTACCAAGCCTGGCCCATTTTTGGCTTTGAACAAGGTCCTTCTTTGTGGAGACATCTTGCTCCTGATGATTCTCATGCCCTTTGAAAAATACAAGACTTTCCTGACTGCGCCATTCTTCAGTGACTCCAGTGATCTGAGAAGATGCGCTGACTTTGTTGTTGTCTAGCCAACTTTGGCCCATCCTTACTGCCTCCACCTAACTGCCAACTTCTGTTGAGACCTCTTCGACACCCAAGCCTAGGTGATGTTCCCATCTGTGGTGGCTTTAAAATATATCAGCCTCACTAGGCAGAACCACATCTCTACTTGGATGCAGGAATCCTGAGCCACACAGAGGTTAGGTGACAGGGTAGAGCAGTGGTTATTCCGGGGCTGAGCCAGGTACTGTCTCAGCTGTTGCTCTCCTCCTTGGCACCAGGCAGGAGCCACTCCACCTTCCCTGAAATCCCTTTTCAGCTTCTCCAGGGCAAGGTGTATGGGTGTTTTAGTCCACAACAAAGGAACCTAGATTGTCCCCAACACTCACACCAAGGACAGAAGCAATAAGATCACGCATGGGTTCAGCTTATAAGCTCTACTTGGCATCATAGGTTCATCACCCCCACTTTATAGCCATCTTTTCTGTCCCAACTTCACTGTGGACTTCAAGACTTAGATATCTAGGTAACAGTCTCCCCAATGTTCTTTAACTGGACTTAACAATTGCATAAGGCCAGTCCCCATAACAAACCTTATATATGTATTTTCTCCCCCTCCTTCCTTCCTCTTTTCCTCCATCCATCCTTCTCTCTATACACCTCTCCTTTCCTTCCTTCTTTCCGTACACACATCTGCCCGCTTATCACCACCCACACACCTATCCACACACCCTATCTACTGACTATCTCACTGCTAGTGGTTCTTCTCTGCCTGAACCCTGATAATCAATCCTAATTTGTCCCTTGGTGCTCCAAACTTGGCCCATCACAAGCTTTATAGCATCAGCTACAACTTCTTGAAATCCCCAAATGTTCCTGTAGCTCTTCAGCCTTCTCTAAGAGCAGCACCCTGCTTATTTGTCTGAGGGCAGCATTTCATGAAGCAGGAACTATGTATGGCTTGTTCCCAGACACAATCCCTGGGCTAACACAGTCTCTGCCACATACAATAGATACTAAATATGTTTCAACAGTCTGATGTAGCACACTTGGCCTCAAACTGCTATACAATAGAAAATGACTTTGATATTCTGATCTTCCCACCTCTCCCTCCCACATGCTGAGATTACAAGAGTGCACCACACAACAGACTCTCCATAAATATTTAATGCATGAAAAATGGAATGAGTTTTGTTTCCACTGCACCATTTTTTCCTCTGTTCAAATGGAATTTGTCTTGACTATTAGGAACTAGAAAAATAAGATCATTTCTTCAGGACACACAGAAAAGAGAAGGTCAATATATAGTAATCACAGAAAGAAATGAGCATTTGGTTCTGGAACTTTTGGCAAATGAAAATGGTTTAAGGTTTTTATTGTACTGGAATCTCATGCATAAATCATTCCCATGCTTTTACCATTGGGCAAGTAAATGCACACATATACTATTTCATCCATCTTATCTTCTCCATTTCTTAACCATTTCATATTATAGAGGGGAAATCCAGACAGGGAAGCTGAAGGCTTGCGTGTCTTGGGGTACTGAAGCATGACCGTTGTTGTGTGCCCCCAGGAAGACTGCCCTTTGTTTACCCTTCTGCATTTTGAAAATACCCTTTAAAGTGCCTGGTTTTTCCCTCAGAACATTTCCACTTATTCAGCCTGACTTTTTCTGCCTGCCAACCTTACCCATCTCATGACCACCTAGCAGAACAACCTATTGTATGACTACTTGCATTTGGAGGCTTGCTTGGGTCCAGGGCGGTGCCACTGCCAGGTCGTGAAACCTCCAAGGTAAGCTTGGCTTGATATAGGAGGCCAGCAGCAGCCCTTAACAGGACAGGCTGCTGAGAGATGATGTCGAAAGGTGGGCTCACCAGAAGCCAGTACTCTTAGTGAACCCCTGAGCAGCCCAACACAGAGAAAGGAACAGGGCTGCTGGGGCTCTGTCTGAGTGACGTCATTTCACTTGGAGAGTTCTGGGGTGAAAGTTCAAATACAACAGTCCTGATATATTTGTCTGGGAGAAGAACTTTCAGAGGACAGTGGTAGCCCAGTCTGTATGATTCCCCGTGAGGTAAGCTCATCTTGTAGGAGCCACAGCTTAGCCTTCATGGGTCAACGTTTCTGTGCATTTTTCTTTCCTTAGATTGTTTTTCCATTGTAATTCTATTCTGCTAGGACAAAATACTCAAGACTCAGTACTTTATAAAGAAAATAGGGTTATTTAGCTAGTACCTTTGGAGGCTGAAAGTCCAAATTTAAAGCTGTTCCATCTGTTTAGGTTATGGCAAGAGTCCCCCAGATGCATCACAACATGACAGAGAAATAAGAAGGAAATGGCTGGGTGTGAAGGAGGCCAAACATAGAAGATGGCCCTACTTTATAACAACATGCTCTCTGAAGAGCTAACCCACTCTGGTACTCAAACATCGATCATTAAGGGTAGAACCCCCAATGGCCTAGCCGGCCCACATCTCTTCAAGCCTCTACCACATCCTAATGCTGAAACATTAGACAGAGCCTGCAGCAGGTAAGTCTTTTGGGGCCAAGTCATAGCACCCTCCCTTATACATAATGCTCATGGATCTTATGAGTGTGCACACACCCTGCTGTCCAGGCAGGTGTGTTGCTTTAGGTTTCTGGAATAGTTTAATGAATTAAGAAATTTAAGGTCCAACCCAAATGCACTGTGAGGTATTCCTGTCCCAAGACCTTTACTGAGGTGCTGGATAGAGTCTCTGGGGGCTAGAAGTCCACAATTCTGTCTAAAACTCAGGGCCTGGAATGTGTTATGGTGTCACACAGAAGTATAAGATCAGCCTTATTTGTTGACATCAAGTTGGGAATTCCAATTAAATTTACCACTTTATGTGTACAAATTCAATGACATTCAGCACATTTACATTGTTGTACAATCATCCATTTCTAAAACTGTATTACTATTCCACATCAAACTCTATACCCAGTAAGCAATGTTCCCGCATTTCCAACCCCCACACACAATCACCTTTAATAACCACCATTTTATTTTTTGTCTCTACTCTGGGTGTCTCAAAAAATTGAATATGACCAATCAGGCATCAACATTCATCTCTGGGAAAACTGCTCAGAGACCAAGTGTTATTTCCATATTTGAAATGTACAGCTCGCAAAACCCATGTAAGTTCCTAATTATTAGTAATCTTGGCCTAAGCCTCTCTTCCAAAGAATGGATGTCACCCCTGAATGCTGTAGGAGATTGTGTTCTGAAACAGATACCTGGACTAAGGGGACTCATTGGATGCTCTTTTGGCCAGACATTCTTGGAGCAAAAATAAAGTTTATTATCTAGTGTGCTGGTATAAGACAGCAAATTCATTTCACCAAAATCAAGGCACAGTTTCTCAAAGTGGATTTTCATATTGTTACTAGTATGAAATCCTAATAGATCCAGCTTGGGTACTAAAATATTGGAATTTGGAGCCATTTTGTGTATCACAGAGACAAGTAAAATATTAGGAAGTAGGATGTCTTCTAAAAGGCTAGACCATATGTTATTCATCCTAGCACAATCCCTGCCAATGGGAACCAAGTTGGAATTTTTGATGAGGTGAATGGGGAGGTAATGGCTGCCCTTACTGCCCACAGTCTCCAGCCAAATGATCTGCAAAGTGAGAAGCAAGCTTTCCCAGGAGATTGCTGGGGAGATGGCACCATGCAGTGGACTGAGCTGGCCCCACTGAGAAGACAGGATAAGACACATATGGTACTCATCCCGACAAATGCCACTCCAGATTTCAAGCCTGAAAATGAAATGACGTGTGTTTTCAACATTTATGCCCAGATCAACAGAGAATGTGGGTCCAAGCATGAGGGTCTGACATCATGAAGCAGAGTCCGTGTGTCCTCCCTGGCTTTGACCTTGTTCTAAGTGAAGACCACCAGAGGGCCTGGCTTACTGTCACTGAAGGAGGCTTACTGTCACTGAAGGATACTGTCCCTTTTAGCTCACAAATGAATTTCTGCAGAGTTGGTCTTCTGTGGGTGGATGTCTTTTATTCTGTGGTCTGTGGACCCACATATGTCATGGCATACATGTAGGTCAAAGTACATTTTCAGGCGCTGATCCTCACCTTCCACGTTTTGAGGTAGCGCTTCATTTGTTCTCTGTATGCCAAACTAGCTGGGCCACTGGCTTCCTGGGACTCTGCTGTCTCCACTTCCCACCTCCCTGCAGGAGTGGTATTACTGACAACATTTACTAGCACATCTGGCTCTATGTGGATTCTGGAGATTCCCAGATCTTCACACCTGTGGGACAAAGGCTTTACCCACTGAGTCATATCTCCAGCCTTGGATTGATTTTTATATTTTTATTTAGAGACAAGTTCTCAGTGTGTTCCCCAGGTTCTCACATGTTCCCCAGGCTGATCTCAAACTGTAGAATCATGCAATCTTCTTCTCAGTCTCTCAAGCAGCGGGGACTACAGGAGCATGCCATCATGCCCTGCTCGGTTGGCTGTGAAATTCTAGATCCTGTCTGACTAATAAGTAAAGCCACCCAATAATCAAATTTTAGATAAGATATGCCTTCAAAAGCATTTATGGTGGTGGAGAGATGGCTCAGTGGTTAAGAGCACTTGCTGCTCTTATAGAAGATCAATATATAGTAATCACAGAAAGAAATGAGCATTTGGTTCTGGAACTTTTGGCAAATGAAAATGGTTTAAGGTTTTTATTGTACTGGAATCTCATGCATAAATCATTCCCATGCTTTTACCATTGGGCAAGTAAATGCACACATATACTATTTCATCCATCTTATCGTCTCCATTTCTTAACAGTATCATAGAGGGGAAATCCAGACAGGGAAGCCGAAGCCTTGCGTGTCTTGGGGTACTGAAGCATGACCGTTGTTGTGTGCCCCCAGGAAGACTGCCCTGTTTACCCTTCTGCATCTTGAAAATACCCTTTAAAGTGCCTGGTTTTTCCCTCAGAAAATTTCCATTTACTCAGCCTGACTTTTTCTGCCTGCCAACCTTACCCATCTCATGACCACCTAGCAGAACAACCTATTGTATGACTACTTGCATTTAGAGGCTCGCTTGGGTCCAGGGCGGTGGCACTGCCAGGTCGTGAAACCTCCAAGGTAAGCTTGGCTTGATATAGGAGGCCAGCAGCAGCCCTTAACAGAACAGGCTGCTGAGAGATGATGTCAAAAGGTGGGCTCACCAGAAGCCAGCACTCTTAGTGAACCCCTGAGCAGCCCGACACAGAGAAAGGAACAGGGCTGCTGGGCTCTGTCTGAGTGACATCATCTCACTTGGAGAGTGCTGGGGTGAAAGTTCAAATACAACAGTCCTGATATATTTGTCTGGGAGAAGAACTTTCAGAGGACAGTGGTAGCCCAGTCTGTATGATTCCCCGTGAGGTGAGCTCATCTTGTAGGAGCCACAGCTTAGCCTTCATGGGTGGATGTTTCTGTGGATTTTTCTTTCCTTAGTTTGTTTTCCCATTGTAATTCTATTCTGCTATGACAAAATACTCAAGGCTCAGTACTTTATAAAGAAAATAGGGTTATTTAGCTAGTACCTTTGGAGGCTGAAAGTCCAAATTTATAGCTGCTCCATCTGTCTAGGTTATGGCAAGGGTCCCCCAGATGCATCACAACATGACAGAGAAATAAGAAGGAAATGGCTGGGTGTGAAGGAGGCCAAACATAGAAGATGGCCCTACTTTACAACATCATGCTCTCTGAAGAGCTAACTCACTCTGGTACTCAAACATCGATCATTAAGGGTAGAACCCCCAATGGCCTAGCCGGCCCACATCTCTTCAAGGCTCTACCACATCCTAATGCTGAAACATTAGACAGAGCCTGCAACAGGTAAGTCCTTTGGGGCCAAGTCATAGCCACCCCCCTAATACATAATGCTCGTGGATCTTATGAGTGTGAACACACCCTGCTGTTCAGGCAGGTGTGTTGCTTTAGGTTTCTGGAATAGTTTAATGAATAAAGAAATTTAAGTTTCAACCCAAATGCACTGAGAGGTAATCCTGTTCCAAGACCTTTACTGAGGTGCTGGATAGAGTCTCTGGGGGCTATAAGTCCACAATTCTGTCTAAAACTGAGGGCCTGGAACGTGTTATGGTGTCACACAGAAGTATAAGATCAGCCTTATTTGTGGACATCAAGTTGGGAACTCCAATTAAATTTACCACTTTATGTGTACAAATTCAATGACATTCAGCACATTCATATTGTTGTACAATCATCCATTTCTAAAACTGTATTATTATTCCACATCAAACTCTATACCCACCCAGTAAGCAATGTTCCCGCATTTCCAACCCCCCCCCACACACAATCACCTCTGATAACCACCATTTTACTTTCTATTTCTACTCTAGGTGTCTCAAAAAATTGAATATGACCAATCAGGCATCAATATTCATCTCTGGGAAAACTGCTCAGAGACCAAGTGTTATTTCCATATTTGAAATGTACAGCTCGTGGGGCTGGAGAGATGGCCTAGCGGTTAAGAGCACCGACCGCTCTTGCAGAGGACCCGGGTTCGACCCCCAGCACCCACATGGCGGCAGAGAACCGTCTGAAACTCCAATTCCAGGAGAACTCCAGCTCCAGGGGAATCTGACACCCACTTCTGACCTCCGCGGCATTGCACAACACGGGTGCACAGACCTGCATGCAGACAGTACATTCATACACATACAGAAATAAATAAAAATTAATAAAAAAAAAGAAATGTACAGCTCACAAAACCAATGGAAGTTCCTAATTATTCGTAAGCTTGGCCTAAACCTCTCTTCCAAAGAATGGATGTCACCCCTGAATGCTGTAGGAGATTGTGTTCTGAAACAGGTACCTGGACTAAGGGGACTTGTTGGATGCTCTTTTGGCCAGACATTCTTGGAGCAAAATTAAAGTTTATTATCTAGTGTGCTGGTATAAGGCAGCAAATTCATTTCACCAAAATCAAGTTTCTCAAAGTGGATTTTCATATTGTTACTAGTATGAAGTCCTAATAGATCCCACTTGGGTACCAAAATATTGGAATTTGGAGCCATTTTGTGTATCACAGAAACAAGTAAAATATTAGGAAGTAGGATGTTTTCTAAAAGGCTAGACCATATGTTATTCATCCTAGCACAATCCCTGCCAATGGGAACCAAGGTGGATTTTTGATGAGGTGAGTGGGGAGGTAATGGCTGCCCTTACTGCCCACAGTCTCCAGCCAAATGCTCTGCAAAGTGAGAAGCAAGCTTTCCCAGGAGATTGCTGGGGAGATGGCACCATGCAGTGGACCGAGCTGGCCCCACTGAGAAGACAGGAAAAGACACATACGGTACTCATCCCGACAAATGCCACTCCAGATTTCAAACCTAAAAATGAAATGACGTGTGTTTTCAACATTTATGCCCAGATCAACAGAGGATGTGGGTCCAAGCATGAGGGTCTGACATCATGAAGCAGAGTCCGTGTGTCCTCCCTGGCTTTGACCTTGTTCTGAAGGCCACCAGAGGGCCTGGCTTGCTGTCACTGAAGGATCCTGTGCCTTTTAGCTCACAAACGAATTTCTGCAGAGTTGGTCTTCCGTGGGTGGATGTCTTTTATTCTGTGGTCTGTGGACCCGCATATGTCAGGGCATACATGTAGGTCAAAGTACATTTTCAGGCACTGATCCTCACCTTCCACGTGTTTTGAGGTAGCGCTTCATTTGTTCTCTGCATGCCAAACTAGCTGGGCCACTGGCTTCCTGGGCCTCTGCTGTCTCCACTTCCCACCTCCCCGCAGGAGTGCTATTACTGACAACATTCACTAGCACATCTGGCTCTATGTGGATTCTGGAGATTCCCAGATCTTCACACCTGTGGGACAAAGGCTTTACCCACTGAGTCATCTCTCCAGCCTTGGATTGATTTTTATATTTTTATTTAGAGACAAGTTCTCACTGTGTTCCCCAGGTTCTCACATGCTCCCCAGGCTGATCTCAAACTGTAGAATCATGCAATCTTCTTCTCAGTCTCTCAAGCAGCTGGGACTACAAGAGCATGCCATCATGCCCTGCTCGGTTGGCTATGAAATTCTAGATCCTGTCTGACTAATAAGTAAAACCACCCAATAATCAAATTTTAGATAAGATATGCCTTCAAAAGCATTTATGGTGGTGGAGAGATGGCTCAGTGGTTAAGAGCACTTGCTGCTCTTATAGAAGACTCAGGCATGGTTCCCAGCACCCACATGACAGCTAATCACTGTAACTCCAGTTTCAAGAGATCTGACTCCCTCTTCTGACCTCTATGGGCATTGCATGACACAGGTGTACTTACATGCATGCAGGCAATACTCTCATACACATAAAATAAATACAATAACAAAATATTTTTATAACATATTCATGAATTTTGTAAAATATTCAGTCTCTTTGCTTTCCTCTTGAAGTGGCCATGGCTTGTGTTAGTCAGGACAGGCTAGGTTATGCTGCAGAACAGAAAGACCTTAGACTTCTTCACCAAAGGTATGTTTCTTATTCATGGAATATATCCATTGCAGGCCAAAAGTGTAGGAGTGTGATGTACTCCAGACAGTTGCTCAGGGATTCAGATTTGCCATCTACAGTTGGCTGATGGCCTAGGCCACAGAAAATCTTGCATGGAGAGTTCAGGCCTGTGGTTCAGACCAGAAGCACCACATGGCATTTCTGCTTCCGATGACCAGGACTGGTCACATAATTTCATTTACTTGCAGGAAAGTTTAACATGTAGTGCTTCGTGTGCCTGGAGGAGAAAATTGGAGATCGGCCCCATTAGTGCTGGTCAGAGTCTAGCATTTCATGCTCTCGCTCCCTCATTCACTCATTCATTCACAGTCAGCCTACACTAAATGCATTTCTAGGCCTTTGGCAAATACAGACACAAAGTATATTCACTGCCTTCAAAGTGGATTCAACGTTAGAAGACATCATATCACAGGGTGAAAATGGCAGTCTGAGACTTTGCCCCATGGCATCTTGGAGTCTATGTCTCCGAAACATGAGAAATGATTGTTCAGAGAAGGGGTCGATCAACAGTCATTGGTCTGCAAATGCAGGAATCACAGCTGACTCCTACCATCATAGGCAGCAAGTAGCCTCTGGCTGTATCTGCTGGTGCTCCACTCCCGCACCCCGGAAACCAGAGCTGGGTAGGAGATGTGCTAGAGGAGAGGGGGCCGTGAAGTGCAGGGAGTGCCTGGCTGAGGAGTCTCAGTGAGCTGTGAGGCAGGACTCAAAAATCTGCTATCGTGACGGCATCTCTGAACAGATGGCCTTTTCATCTTGTATGTGAAATTCAACTGAGAGTCACATTGGTTATTGAGCAGCTTCTTTCATAGATATACACACTACCCAGAAGAATTTGAAGATAACAACCACTGAGTAAAGACCACCAAATCATATATTTTCTTTTCCAAACCTAGTTGAACTTGGGGCTTGGGGATCTTTTGAGGCAAGGTTCATGACTCGTAGGCCATTCCAGATCCAAGTTATGGCAGAAACAGATCTCATTCGTACCCTCACGCCATAATTCCTCAACCTCCCCCATTTTAGGACCATCGTCAGAGAAGGGGTTAGGACTTCCACATTGGAGTAGGGGGCATGGATGTCAGTTCATAACAAGGCTGTAAGTGTGACAACAGGAAATCGAAGGCATTCTATCTCCTTGATGGGACATTATCTCTGTCTGCTGACCTCCCCCCACTCCTGCAGAAGTGGCCTCCTGTGTTTATAGAGAACTTATGAAAGACCATTTGGGCCAGAACTATCTGACTTTGTGGTCCAATGGGCTTTGATGGGCCTGCTCCATGCTACAGGTAACAGATGTTCTCCACAGAAAGTGCCCTGAGCTCCAAGTAATTTGATCTACTTGGTCTTAGAGCCTGTTTCTACAATCAACCTTAAGGATGTTCAAGTAGTGTTTAGGTGTAATTTGAACAACCAGTTCTATGATAAGCATAAAGAATGTGACTCTATTCTAAACTGGCTTTTGGGGGCCCAAAACTGGAGCCCAGTGATTAGTCAAACCCCTCCTTTTCCTTGATAAATACCATATTGTTCTGCAATAGATTTAACAGGTGAAGTCTTCAGTATCACCTGTCGAAGTGGCTGGAAGTGGGTCATGATTTCCAAAGCGATATACCTCCATCTTTGGCTCTGCAATTACAGAGTGGTGTAATGAATAGGCACAATTTTCTTGTTACAATCTGCAGGTGTAGCTACTGGGTCCTTCCAGGACCTTCCATAAGTCAGCTATTGATGATAAGGGTATCATTAATCTGTCTGGGATTCTGACATTCTGATTTCTATAAAACAAGCTCGGTGAACTTCATGATGTCCAGGTTTGCTCAGTGCTCTAGTATTCTTTGACCTAGGAGCAAGAGAAACTAACCCCACTGGGGATTAACACAAGATTTAGGATCATTTAAATTAGGAGATGCAGTGTTCTTGCCAACTTCCTGCTGCCTGGATGGACATCTGGCATGTTCTATTCCATTTGGCGCCTGTTCTTGTGTGTGATCAAATATTCTAGACAGAATAATTTCTCAGAGCAGCAAAAAGGCTGCCGTTCTCTGGGGTTTGGAAGGTAACAAAAAACAGGTGGAGGACGTAGACAAACCATTTAATATCAATAAGGCCTGTTCCTTGGGAGCTTTTGATCTTCATCATGTGAGCTGCCAAAGCATCCTTTCAAGGGCAAAGGAATCACAAGAAACAAACTGCTACCAACTGCCTGAATGAAGAAGAGGCTCAGTGAATAATTCCTTTGCCCAGGGTCCCGGGCTTCAGCACTGGCTGAGGGTGAGACTGTCACCATTTCTCTGTCTGTGCCTCATTGGCTCTGCCTTGACACCTTGGAAATCTTCCTCTGAAAGAGGGAACTTCATGTTCTGCATAATGTCCTTTTGTTTTCTATGAGTTTCTTTTTGGTCAGATCCAGGCTGTTTTCAGATATCTACATCACTGCTTGCTTCAGTCAATTCAATAATCAAGCTAAAACTAAAAAGAAAGTCTTGCATCATAGTAGATGTTTGTAATCTCGGAACTCGGGAGATAAAGGTGGAGGTAAGGGGACCACAGAACAAGGGCAGCCTAAGCTACATAATGAATTCCAAGATAACCTTATCTCAGAAACAAAAACAAACAAAAGGAAAAAAACACCCTACCAATTATTTAACACAGCCTGTTACGTGAGTTCTAAACTACTTCAAGAATGAAATGGACCCACACTGGCCATTTGCCTTCTTCCAACCTTGGGTAAAAACTTAAGAGTCCGGGTGTGGTGGTGCATGCCTTTAATCCCAGCACTCGGGAGGCAGAGGCAGACAGATCTCTGTGAGTTCAAGGCCCCTACCCTGTCCTCATCCACTTTTGGTTGGTTCCTGAGAACCACACCTGACAGTCTCAGAGTTGAGAGGCCGGTTCTGAAATACTGAATGGACAAGCAAAGGCGGGGGAGCTGGGGGGAAAAGGGGGGCCATGTCAGAGAGGGTGGGAGAGCTCAGCCTGGCTGGAGTTTCTAGATTGTGTTGCACAGAGGACGAGGTGGGAAGAATGCATAAGGACCTGACTTTAGAATGTCTTGCATTTCAGCTTACAGACTTTGGACTTTTATCAACCATTAGTAGAAGACTGTGATTAAAAGAATACTGCAATTAATATGGTGCTTTAATCCTTGAGTAAATTTAAGCACCTATTTACAGATTGAAACTTGGCAGAATGTCTTGAGTAAGTAGGGAAAAGATAGTATCCAAAGATGAATTAGAAACTAAAGCTTGGACCTGTGTTGACTGGTTGCTCATTTGACATTGAACATCTACCCTCTTTAACTATAATGACTGTCTCATGTGCCCTAACAACTAATAACCACATAACTAAGGCTACAAGCTTCCTGGGATGAAATCAATAAGTTATAAATAATGAATTTTCATACACATTTCTTATTTAAAATGGTGACAAAACTTGAAAATATGATGGAAACTGTTTTAGTATACTTTCTGTTGCTTTATCAAAATACCTGAGGCTGGATTCTTTGTAAACCAAAGAGGTCTATGCACCTCACAGTTTTTGAGGCTTAAAGTCAAGAACTATGATGCCAGCTCTTGTGCATGTCCTTCTGGCTGTATCAGCTCCTGGCAGACATCATGGTAGAAGTGCACATGAGGAGAAATCACATTAGAATCAGGAAGCCAGAAGTTGGAGGAGGGAGAAGGTCAGCTTGCTCTTTTTTTTTTTTTTTTAATTAATTTCTGTATGTGTACGAATGTACTGTCTGCATGCAAGTTTGTGCACCCGTGTCGTGCAATGCCGCGGAGGTCAGAAGAGGGTGTCGGATTCCCCCGGAACTGGAGTTCTCCTGGAATTGGAGTTTCAGACGGCTCTCGGCCGCCATGTGGGTGCTGGGGATCGAACCCGGGTCCTCTGCAAGAGCGTCGGCGCTCCTAACCGCTAGGCCAAAAAGCTTGCTCTTTTATGATAATTTGCTCTCTCGAGAACTAACTCAGGGTCCCAGAAGAACTGTGAAAACTCGGCGCATGCCTGCAATGCCAATTCTCAGGAGTCAGAGGAAAGATGAGGGCAAGTTCAAGGTCAGCCTGGGCTGCCTACATGAGGAAGTGCTGCCCCCAGACTCCAAGGGCTAGAAATAAAACTCAGTGGTAGAGCATTTAGCTCAAAAGCACAACACCCTGGGCTTCATCTCCAGTTCAGAAAAAAAGAAAAAGGAAAACTGTTGATCTTTTCTAAGGACGCTCATGTTCCCCAAGACCTAAACCCCTCCCACTCAGCCACATCTCTCAAGACTTCTACCACCTCTCAACACTGTACACTAGGAACTAGCTCCCAGCACATGCACCCTTGAGAGGCCACTCAGTCTATATTCAAAACACAGCAGAAACCAAGGGAAGAAACATATTTGTGAACCTTTGAGTGGCACTCAATTTTAGAAGGGCTACAGTTAGATAGAAAGTAGGAGGAGAATTTGGGTATGACTTGCATAAAATTGTACAGAATTTTTATTTGAGACAAAAGTAGTATGTGTAAAAATTCATGCCTCTTTTTTTTAATACTTATGTTATAAACATATTCAAGTCCTTAAGAATACACTTAAAAATTTGATCATGAATAACAACAACCAATATATTCTTTCAATATGTTTGTCTTGCTTATTTTCCAAACTAGTTACAAAGATTCCCAAATGACTGACTTGGAGTCTGTTAACCAAGCCAAAGTCTATTATCTCTTGGAAGGGACAATCTTAGAAAGCTGAGGCTTTCCTTTCAGTGCCCAAATAGCCCCAGTGTAATAGATATTCTGCATACCTCTAGCATGTTCATCACATACTGGGAAACTATCCCTCAGCCTGGGAAAGTCAATCAACAGTTAGCCATTAATAAACCAATATTGAGGTTAATGAACTAAATACATACAACGTGTATAATTTTTTAAGTCAAAGGAATAAGGTAGAGTCAACTGGAAACTCTTCCAGAGCCAAATCATTAATCAGACCAACTGCTCCCTCTCTCCTACGAGGAAGGAACTATTTCTTTGAACCTAAAATGCAAAGGCTGTTTGTCTAGTTCCTAATCAGATTCCATTCTCCAATGGCTATTTGCTTCTCAAATGCTTCTTAACATTGTCTGTGTTGAGTAAACAAAAGATTGCTCTGGGTCAGACACACCACAGGTAAATAGAAGGATAGGCCAGCATTATAGTGAGAAATGTGCAGTGTATGACATTGATTCTACATTAGGATTACCCATGTCTATCTTATTATTGCCTTTCTAATGAGACTACCTGGAAAACCTATGAGTCAAACAAAGCTAAGTATATTAGACCTACCCATGTCAGAGAGAATACCACAGCATGGGTCTTGGTCATGTCTCAATACAAGGGAATTAAGAAAGGCTGTATAGAAAGTGTGATGACTTGGATGAGGTGAATCTAAGGTACATCTTGCAAGGCAAGAAATGGGATAGGATGGACCAGGTTCAGACATAATGGACCTGAAGTGAGGCACATACAGAGGTGAGGGTCTTGAGGTGAATCACCATGAGCAAGCTCACCATAAGTGGGCCATTTTGACATTGCTTGGTTTATAGCCAAATTCCAGGAGCAGGTAGCTGAGTGTTGTTACCACTGTTGTGTAATACAGGGCAGTTGTCACATCTCATCTCATTCCTCTGCTTTTCTAGAACTTAAAGGCTTTGCTGAAACCAGGAGGAGAGAGGCTCAGCTCCAGGAAGGCACCTGCTGCCTTATTGATAAGGAAAATGCTATGTGGCATCTATCAGCTTAGTAGAAGTACTAGCCCTTCTGGGGTCCTCTCTTTAAGACCAGAGGACCCAGGCTGTCTATAACATCAACATCTTCAGGAATAAATGTCTATTAATATATGCCCCTGTTCTATATGTAGGGATTCTCCCTATATTTGTCCCCAATGAGGGCTCTGATTTCTGCATAAGAATTCTTTCTTTGCTGAGCATATTACATACACACATTCACGCACACACAGACACACATGCAAAGCCCTAAGAGTTTAACAATTGGGTTTTCAGGCTGTCTCTCTGTAGACAGAGGCACCTCTGCAAGCTGTCCCTGAGCCCTGTGTTAACAGGTTTAGTCTATGCTGCTTGCTGCTGATGAGCAGACTCCTCTGCTGCTTTTGAGACATTTTTCACCCTGGATTGTAAAACCTTCTGTATCATGGCACTTTCTATGCCATTCTCCTCCACCAGAAAGTTTTCCAGGTCATTTCTGGTGCAGTCTTGAGCAGCTAAGTCGCTGCCTCTGCGGGAACTCACAGTAGCCCAGCTGCCACCCAGGACAGCCCCTTCTTCATAGGTAGGGAGGTGGACGGGCTGGATCCAAATCCCCAGCCTCCTGTGCTCTTCCTCAAACCATTCCTGCATCACTTGTTGTTCTGGGTCCACCAAGAAGCAGATGCAAAGACAGGATAGTAGTGCAAGAAACTTACTAGTTCCAATGTCATGAGAGCTGAAGGAGCTGGGAAGAATGGAGTCACCAGACTGCAAGGTCCCCTGACCACAGCAAAGAAGGAAGGAAGAAGAGAAGGAAGAACATTTAGACTGCCTTGCAAAACTCAGCTCTCATCTCAAAGAAGATAAGAGATTGCTTATTCTAAGCCAAATATAAGTGACTGTGGCTGTGGGCCCAGAACATGGACTCAGGTTGTCCTGAGTAGCACGTTTCAACATAGAAATGGTTTCATAAGCTGCTTATAGTTGCAGAACAAAAGTCAGAAATCAAAGAACTTTCCAAGTGCAGTGGTGAGGACCACAAGTGAGTTATAGAGATGTCAGGGGAGGTTCTCAGATCCTATCTGATGACCTTCTTAGCTCATGGTTTAGTAGAAGCTAGTGGCCCTCTAAAAATATGTTTACATGATATTCAAAAGGACCTTCAGTCAGACATGAGGGTCAGTAATGAGTAACTATTAAGGGGTCTGAAGACAGCCCAAGATATTTTGCCTCTAGATCTATAACATTCCAGAGACGATCTGCAACGTCAGCATGAGTTTTTTCTGGTAACTTCACTTTACAAGATGGAAGCCTCCAGCCTGCATGCAGCATGGAGAAGCTGGCATAGTTATTGCCAGCTCCTGTGTCAAAATTGCCCATCAGATCCCTGAGAAGGGACTGCCTTGGTATCATGCTGTGGCCAAATGTTGGAAAGCAGGGTCTAGGTGGGCACAGCAATGCGCTTCAGAGTGTAGCTGTGCGGTCCTTGGTTAGACATATTCCTGAAGTTGGAGATGTGAAGCACATCCCGTCAACGCTGTTACATACAGACAGACACAGACCACTAGGTTGTGCATCTCATACACACATATCCATAGATAAAACAGCACTGACACAGGGCTGGAGAGATGGCCTAGCGGTTAGGAGTGCGGACTGCTCTTGCAGAGGACCCGGGTTTGATCCCCAGCACCCACATGGCAGCTGAGAACCCTCTTTGACTCCAGTCTCAGGGGAATCCAACGCCCTCTTCTGACCTCTGCAGCATTGCATGACACAGGTGCACAGACCTACATGCAGACAGTACATTCATACACATAAAAAATAAAAATTTAAAAAAGCACTAACACATACAATACAAGCACATGCCACATACACACACTGTACACAGTGAAACACCATGTGCATGTGCACACACACAAATGAACCACACACAGGCTGACATAGACATCACAGATGCATACAACACAGAGTCATCATGCACACACACAGATGTAGACCTAAAAAAGGGGCACACACATATACACACAATGCATGGATATGGACACCAGATTCATGCACACCATACACATGGATACACACACACCATACATAGA
Organism: Rhizomys pruinosus; assembly: GCA_009823505.1. Taxonomy (NCBI): domain Eukaryota; kingdom Metazoa; phylum Chordata; class Mammalia; order Rodentia; family Spalacidae; genus Rhizomys; species Rhizomys pruinosus. The sequence goes on from VZQC01008184.1 coordinate 32,253, forward strand.
CCCAGTGTCTCTCTCTCTCTCTCTCTCTCTCTCACACACACACACACACACACACACACACACACACGCATGCACACACATCATAGAACATACAATTCACAATGGATAGATGAATACGGAAGAAAGTTTTTCTTTTTTGTGAAAGATTTTCTATTTAATTTTTTACCACTACTGTAATGTTTGTTTGTTTTTTACCTAGGTAAATCAGATTTAAACTCTTATAAGGCATGTGCTCTACAACTGCTAGTTAGGTTAATATCTAAATAGGAGAAAATTCCCTAATTTTAAATTTAATTTGGAAAAATGTACAGATGATTAACTTTTATTCCTTTTGTATATTTTTATTGAATTTTATGTATCGCACACACAACATCTTGATTGTATTTATCCTTCCTTCCTGAACCGCATCTTCCCATCCCCCCCTCCAGATTTCATGCATTCTGTCATTTATGTTAAGGCCTGTCCAGTCAAGTTAGTTCACCCAGATTTCTCTCAGTGCAAGTTCATCCACTGAGGTCTAATCAGCCTATCTTTTATTTATTTATTTATTTATTTATTTATTTATTTATTTATTTATTATTGAAGATTTGTACGTTGCATACAACATGACTTTTTTTCTTATTTTTTTATTTTTTTTAATTTTTTTTTTATTGATGCTTTGTGTACTTCATACATCATTTTCCAATTCAGTTCAGGCATATATCCCCTTCCCTTCACCCCGCAGCCCACCCCCTACCCATCCCAGATCATGCATTTCTGCCGTAAGTTTTCTGCCATTGCTTCTGTATTTTTTTTTTTTGTTGTTGTTTGTTTGCTTTTCATTTTTTTTTAACAATAAGTGATTAATTTTGCTGAGTACAAAGAAGTCCTCATGTAAACCCAATTTGCCAGCAGTTGTGCCCAAAACCCATACAGCTCATGGGTCTCACCATCCAGCAGGGGGGCGCTTGTATGTTTCTAATTCAACTTGATCAAACAGGTCACACATATGAGTGTCCAGTCTATTGTTGTAGTTTCACCTTTCACACCAATCGCAGCCCCTTACATTTCAACCGTGCCTCCTTCTTCCATAGATTGTTCCCTAGGCTCTAGAAAAGGGGCACAAGTGAGAGAGAGATTGCAAGAACAGCTCTACTTTCTCTGGAGCTGTTGTCTTGGGTCTCTAGTCAAATTCTGGCTGTTTTCTTCTCATAGCGCTCCCAGCATTGTCCAGGCATTAACCTGTTCAATCCTAGCTAAATGAAGCACATCGCAATTAGAATAATATGTATTTTTAAGACTATGTATATAATATATATATTTTATATATGTTGAAAAAATATTGGCAGCTGCACAAGTAATTAGATATATTAGGTATTTAAACATACTAGTTGTTATGGTAGGTAACATTTGGTATAGACAAGGATGTTTGGATGGTATGTTAATCCATGGACTATACCTTTCTTCTGTTAAGGTATGGACGAGGCGTTCATTGTGTTGTGGTTTATAACATCTCCTAACCAATTAGAGGATGTGCCAGCGTATGTGGCCATCAAGCCGGAAGGTGGTTATTCCTCCAAGTGAGAGAGCCAATATGCCAATTAGATTTGGGATATACAGGATATAAAGGCTGCCACTGCCTGCCACAAGTATCTTCCAGGCAGATGAGGGTGGTAGCTGGTGTTGATGGAGGGGTTTTGCTTGACTCAAGAAGACCCATATTAGCTTTATTGGTATAGTGGCCATTTTGCTATCCTAGTAACACTCTTCTTGCATTCCAGACGGCCAGTCGATGCTTGCAAGTGTTGCGTCGCCAAACATCCTTTCCCATGTTTATATCAGGTCACATGGGAAAGATGTATGGAGACCACACTTGCAGGCATACGGAAACTCTGGAGTGATTTAGAAGCAGAAAGTCCTTGGCAGCAGACTACAAGACTGTAGGCTGGTAGGAAAAGACTTCTTTCTAAATCAGACAGCGGCTACACAAGAAGATCAGGTCGTATTGACACAATGGGACCTCATCTAAACTCAAAAAGCTTCTTACATCAAAGGAAATCAATAACAGGAAATGAAGAGAAATACCCACAGAATGGGAGTAAACCTTCACAGCAGAAACATCCGACAAAGCATACATTTTCAGAGTATACAAGGCTACTCAAAAAAGACAAAAGAATAAAAAAAAATTAATCTCATTCACTCAGAAGGATGGTAGCCAAAATCCTGCCTGAACAAGAGACGCTTCACCAGAGGCAGGCAATTAGAGATGGGCCTGGGAGAAGAAAAAAACCTTAAAGAGAGGTTTCAATCATCCGCCTAGAGGATAATAAGGGAAATGCAAAATTAAAAACCACCTTAAGATATCATCTCTCTCTAAGACTGGCTAGGATCTAGAAAAAAAATGATGCCCAGCTAGGGTGCCCATGTCAAAGGGGGTGGTGGGGAAAGGGGAACACTTCATCCACTTGCTGAGGTGCAAAGGTGACCCATCCGGAGGAACTTTGTGCCCCTCGCAAGCAAAGGCCCCACTATGGGAACAAACTAGCCTGGTGTTGCCGCCGAGGAAACCCTTTTAGTAGTCCAGGCCCCTTACAAACACCGACCGGATCCTGCCACTTTGACCCAGTCTCCATCCTGGGTAATATTCACCCACGAAGACTCTATCTTACTGCAGAGGAGATACATGCACAGCTATGTTTCATCCAGCTCTCTTCACGGACCTAAGACTAACATCCATCCAACGGGCTCGGAATCAACCCCATGTGATTTGCCCCTCAGATCTGCCAGGATGAGGATAGAGAAAATGTCTGGGTTACCATGTTACTTACAATGGAATTCTTATTGCAGCATCTTTTAAATGAGGCGGAAACATATGTGGCATTGGAACTTTGCACGGTAAATGTGGATTGGGAGCTTAGGAAGAGCATCTGGTTTTTAAGGGTCGACTGAAATCAGTTGAGAACACAGTCTCCTTATTGAACCCAATAGCAAGACCGTACAACCATGAGGTATCTATGCTTCATCTGTGGATGATATCACCAATAACCCAGTTATAAAATTTTCCCTTGTCGGGAGAGAGGAGTGCATCATTAATTAAGAACACACAACAGAAAGATGGTCTGTCAATCAGAATAGTCTAGACATGAAAATGCGATGACTAAGGGGCCTAATGGTGGGCAGATGGTGGCGAGAGGGACAAGGGTGTATATTTCAATTGGAATGCATCTCTTAATTGACAGAATGAGTTCAAAGTCATATTGTATCGCAAGCTTTTGCCCGAGACTGCTGTCATACAGGGTTGGCTGATCACCTAACCATCCTCAATGGCACTATGTCCGTTATTTAAGGAAGCTCAGTAAAAAGCCAAAAGTTAATATGTGCATATTAAACAATATTGTTTTAAAGGCCTGAATATAAA